>JALIZH010018728.1:0-43566 GCA_030522465.1 Rhipicephalus appendiculatus | reverse complement strand
CTTTCCTCCCTGCCTATTTTCCCCCCTTGACAAACTATACACGTCGACAGCGTTATTGGCACGCACTTCCGGCTGAAACAGTCTGCGTATATACAGCACGGGTCCTTGAATACCATCCGGCTTCCTGGCAGCTCTGGGGCGATCCCATCTCCGGAAGAGATAAGACCAAATCACCGGCGCTTGTAGCTATCGAGCAAACGACCGTGTGAGCGAGCTAGCAAAGAAGTAAGAAAGGAAGAGAAGCGAAGCCAGCGTGCAAAGATGCCCGAGAACAGGAAGGTGCATAGATTAAGCGATCCACTATGCCGCTCTGAATACGTACCAGATATTGTTTGACAGTGTGCTTATTTTAGTTTGCGTGAGGGCAACGTTGTTTTTGTTTTACCCGATATAATACGTGCGGGCATGCGATGCTCTAGAAAAAGGTATTGAGGCGAAGGAATTCTCGTGCAGATTACGTTCCGTGTTTACTTTGCGTATCATGAATGTCTAAAAGTTTGCGTAACTGGAACGTCTCGTGAAACACAACTTCGGGACATGGCCTCCACCCCTTCTACCTACTTTATGCAACTCGTGAGTTACGAAACACTGTTTTAAAAAGTGAATGTATATTGTGTTTAATGCCAGTAAAGTTACAGCGGCTAAAGCAAACTCCAAAAAAAAAAAAAAGAAAAAACGTTAGAGGTGTAAACGCGCGCTATATAACCATGTATTCCATAAGAACCAAAGTAGAACTGGTTAGCAAAAACTGCCAAAAAAAAAAAGCTAGGTGCGCGGACACAGCCACACGTGACAGGGAAAAAAGACTACACAACCGCCATTTGTGTTGTCTGTTTTTGTTCACTTGTATTCGCCTTTATATGCCTAACTTTAGTTAATGGTTAAATGCGCTTAAACTCACCCATACAAGTTCTGGGCCCGAATTCACGCGAACGTTTTACGCTGATAATTTTTTTAAGAGAATATTTCAGTCAATCGCGATGCGGGCCATATCATTAACGAAATCGGCTAATTGTTAAACGCGCTTAGGAAATATAAGTTTTATGAATCCGGCCGAAATTTCCCAATCTCACCGCACACGCCATTCCACTTCTTCAAGAAATTACTACTCTGTGCGTATATGCATATAAATCAGTGAAATTAATAATAATTGGGGTGTAACGTCCCAAAACCACCATATGATTATGAGAGACGCCGTAGCGGACAACTCCGGAAATGTCGACCACATGGGGTTCGTTAACGTGCACCTAAATCTATAGGCACACGGGCCTCAAGCATTTTCGTCTCCATTAAAAATGCGGCCGCCGCGGTCGGGATTCGATCCCGCGACCGGCGGGTGAGCACTCGAGCACCTTAATCACTAGACCACCGTGGCGGGTAATGAGCGAAATCGAGACACAATAAACGAAGATGCCTGGGCATGCATAACTCAGGATCACGCAATACTCTCACCTGTCAGAGTAAGAGCTGCGCCTCTCAGTTACCACGACATCTTCTTAGTATTCAATACGTTAGCCCGGTTGTCAGGAAGGCGACGGATAAACACAGATTTTACATGTAAACGCTATTTAGTGCGTTTATTTATATCTTTCTTGAGATTTCCAGAGCGTCCATTCGCGTGATTCTTTGACACTTCGGCTCTGCCACGTAAACGAAGAGATGATTGTGTGTGAAAACTTAAAAAAAATCGCACAATAACATGTCTGGTAAAATTGAAAAGTTAAACTATATTTAATTTCAAAAAAGAAGTTTGCTGAAATTCTGCAGTAGATGTGAATCAGTAGAACGGAAATGTCGTCGTCTCTCAGAAGAAAAACCAATAGAAAGCCGCACGTATTTTAGAATTTCCAAGGCCGTCAGTAAAAGGGTGAATGAAGTTAACTCGCGCACAAATTTCAATAAGGTATTAGCTATACAGAACTGAAATCATTTCTGTGCAAACAAGATGTAATTTTGGAGTACGTGCGAAACAACCAAACAGTGTTTATTTTGGCCTAACTCTGAAATATTGTATAGACTGCACCGCCATCTATGCTAACTTTTGTATGGAAGTCTTTACACGCAACATTTAAGGCTTCGCATGTCGATGGAGATGGCGTCGTTGGTTGCTTCACTGAAGCATCGATATATTTATAACTTGTTCCTCAAAAGGTGGTATTAAAGGAACCCTGAAATGGTTTTAACGAATTTTTATCAATGCATTGAGCCGGTAAAACAAGTCCCAAGAAACATGTGAATCGCTACGGATCGCAGCGGCTTAGCGGAAGGAGTTTTCAACTTCTTGCGCCTTTTGGCTGTAAAATTGTTCCAATACACGTAGCACCAGCGACTGGCCTGATTGGATATGTCCAGTCTACGTCCCGGAATCTCCTGTGGGCCACCAGCGTCATCTGTCTGTGTTACAACGTGCTCCGTGTTGACGTCAGCTGAGCGACAGTGTTTATCTCGAGACTTGTTCGTTTGGACACCCTGAATTCTCCTGGCTGTGTTGTGTGCCAAATATCTAACAGTTGGTGATTTGTAAAGCTGCGATATCGAGTAATGCTTGGCAGGCATCGGCTGAGTGGAATCGCTTCAGCTCGTCGCTGCAAGGAGCGTCGCGCTCTCGCTGTCCGGTCAACGCCACGATCCATATGTCTGCGGCTGTAACTTCACCCGTGAAGACACAACCACATTGCCCGAGGGTACGATAATCGGTGATCGTTCTGAATTCTTTTTGTTTGTCCGCATGCGTTTGCAGGTTGTCGCCGTAGAGGAGCATAAAATACTATGAGATGTCAACCACTTCTCGAGTGTCGTCACTGTTGCGAGACAGCATGCTGCCAGGCGCACTTGGCGATGGCCTCCGACATCGCGCGCAAAATGTTGGTGCAAAGTCTCAGAGGCAATGACTTGGCCATGGCCTCCGAGATTAGCCGGCGGTGCGCCGCCGGCTAATCTCGGAGGCCACGACTTGGCAAAGCTCATACCGTCAAGTGCGCTCATGAGAGCACCGCGATCGCCAGCGATGTCAGCGTGTCTCATGAGTTGTGGAGGCAGGGTAGTAGTGAGAAGGAGGGTATATATTTGATTGTCCGTAGCGGCCTTGGTACACGGCACGTCACTGAATTTGTGGTGCGAATGATTTGATGATGCTCCAGCTTAAAAGCTTACAAAAAAAACCTTTCAGGTCTCTGTAATGGTGGCCATGCAAAAGACAGTTAAATGGAATTAGTCATGTCATACGGAAACGCCTGGGGGAGCTTGGAGAACTTCTAATTAGTATGGCTCGCTAGCTCTTAAATACGTATATTGTCGCCGGGGTCGCTAGTGACCCGTCTGTGCTTAGAAACAGCGAAATAGTCCAGTTGCTAGAATACGCTTGTATTTGTTACCTCGTATTCCTCTTTCCCCCGTGTTGCTGCCTTTTCATATATTCAAAATTATTAAAACAAACAACGATGACGACAAAAAATGATGAAGATCGCTATGACAACACACTTTATGTGATCTCAACGTCACTCTTACAAGTTTAGGTGGGCATTCTTTCGCTCTTGCGTTTTTTTATGCGACCTTTGATTGGGAAGGCGCGGCGCGGACAAGTCGGAAATATTTTGAAGAATGTTGGAGTGCGAGATGTCAGGGAGGCGGAAATTGCTTCTTCCGCGAAGTGAGTTCATGGCAAGAGAACAGCGCCCGTCGCCCAAGGTTTGAAATGCTCGTGATAAATGAACAGATCTTGAAGTGGGTGTTTCGCCTCACGTATTTCAGAGAGGTTCGTAAATTTGGCGGATCTGAACGATCACGGACTCGCTGATTTTTCGTCTTGTTTAAGCATTTCTTTGACACTGCTTATGTTTTTCGCTAGAGCTGGTAGTTCGAGGGATGAGATGATGGAAAGTGCTTTCGCAACCAGTGATCGTTTTTGCACCTTCAGGCGAAACATATGGAACTCGTCATCTTGGATATTTTGTTTTTGAGCTTTCTTGATGTGGATATTTTTGTCAGCTTCTCTATCACGTCATTCAAGAAATGCGCAGCTTTCGGCCTGAGACATCTTCCGACATTATCAAGCACTAACATCGCGGGGATAATTTCATGTGACTACAAATAAAGTCTATGATTCCCACTTAAGTTTGAAGGAGATAGAGTGGGCGATATATCGCCCTTTCTTTCGGTGGGGTCCGAGCGCACAACCTTAGAATTACGCATCCGATCCTCTACCATATGAGCTTCAACGGAGGGCGCTCACTCATCCATTTCTTTTGTAGGGTATTTATTTGAGCCTAATAGATGGGATTGTTAACCAGCGTGACACGCAGCCCAGGGGGCGAGTGTGGAATACTCTTCCTTGCCAGAGGGCGTCATACAAGCATGTCATTTTCGGACGAAGGTGGCGGCTGACCAATGAATTCTCGCATGCAACCTAAAGCATGAAGTCTGCCGGGACAAAGCACTGGCTATTAAAGTACGAAATAAGGGGGAATTGTCCGAGGGCCTCGTCTTCTCTGTTTAATACGTAACAAATGAAACCGACTCATACGAAAACTGATGAGACTGACAGGCAATCCTTTTATGCCTGTATTATCTGTCGGTTTCATTAGTTACGTATAATACAGAAAACAAGCCCCTCGGACGAATTCCCAACATACGTACGCATAAAGGGTTGTTCAAGATACCTTTTGGCATTATGGCTTCACTTTTAAAATTTTAATAGTGATGTAATCTTCGCAGGGCCAACATTTAGTAAGCGAACAGCCGCAGTTACGACATTGTTCGTTTTGTACTTTTGGAGCCAATTGTTTCCAAGTATTTGTAGATGTAGCCCTCATTCGAAATTATTGACGCTGAGATTTGTCCTGAGTAGCACGCATCTGTCATCAGTTCCGCTGTAATTACAGTGCGTTCGACAGTCTAGCTCAGAGCTTATGAAAACAAGTGCAGGCGAAAATGAGTGGTGTCACTTATCTCTTTGAATTCGAATGCCACTCAGGTAACAAACACTCTCGACTTGTTGGTGGAGCATGATACCATGTGACACTTTGACACTAGAGCTATATTTCTTGCCTGATGATACGTGCTATGTGAGGATGGTGCACACGTGATGTTGATTTTTCGCTATATAGGCGGTTGCTTGTTTCAAAAAAAAAATGTAAGACGGCGCTTGTGTGCGTCAAGCTTCTTCTCAGTCCTCGTCTTCTGCGCATTTACCCTGTATCGAATAGGAGGCCGGTGATTTGACGAAACTCTGTCAAAGTTGCGAAACCGCGCCGTACGCCTCAGCCCTCTGGCTTCCACGAACAAAATTCTTCAGGAAAGTATTAGCGCTGCGGAAACGAGCCAAACGCAGACTCTTCCACGCGGACGCATTCTTACAGGTGTTCTGAGTCGCCCAATAGCCCCCCACAGTGGTTAAGTAATGAAACTTCAGGGGTGAGTGCCCGCGAGTTCTTATTGACTTTTACTTATGTGTATTCATGTCTAACGAGTGAATGTATGCGTTACACTGATGTATATCGGTGCGCACTTACGTTGGAGAGGAACTGGCAAGGGGGGAGGAGGTCAGATGTCAGACCAGAAGGCGTATCGGGATCCCATCAGGAATGCCGTAGAGAAGCTGGGCTCGTCTGCACTGTTTGTGCCACGCCCCCCGAAACGAGATGGGCAAATCCAGGCTCAAACGAATGCTACTGTGCTGGAGCACTAAATGTATGCTCAATGCCTTCTGCGTAAGTTCCCATGGCCTGAAGAGGTGGCGCGGAAAAAATTATATATCATCCTCAAAGCGTGAATATTGTTTGAAAAGCTTTCCTGATACCGGTTATGGACATTTTAAAACGGCGACCGTCTTTGTCCGTGTTCCGCAGACAGTGAGTGACGAAGAGTACAGCAACAGTGAGTACAGCCAACAGTGAGTGACGAAGACGTGCATAGCTTCTCCATGTTTAGTGCAGCAGGTTTTACCCCCCCCCCCCCCACACTAATAGTCTTCCCATGTTCACGGTAACTAAAGGGATAATTTATCTCGTTAACTTACCTGCCTTTGCGTTTCTCTCTCTCTCTGAGCAGTCACCAGACTACTGTCCCAGTTGCTGACATGGATGAAAATGACCCCGACCCCAACTCTAATCACTGGCTCCTCTAAGATTTGTTGTCACGGATCTCGTGCCTTGCATCAAGGTAGCTATGGCAAGTGATGATGTTGATCTTTTTGCGGAGCAATAATCCATGGAAAGGAGGGCTGATAATCACGGAATCTCTTTGGTATGCAGGGAAGCATATAGTCTGTCGCAATTTTTTAAAATATATTCCCTTTGGTTAGGCCTACAAACTAAACTGATTTTGTGTATAGTCCAGTATAACTTGTACAATTTTTGCCAGAAAACTCGGTAGGACTAAATACATCCTACTGGCATTTACGATCAACCTAATGACTGACACCTGCGCAATATTTCAATAGGTTACAACCACATTTTCGATACTGTATTTCAGGAGCACAGTGAACTGGGCCTAGTTTTTACTGGTTCATTATGATTCAGTGCGGCAAGAACGAGGAAGAAGCTAAGACACAGACGACGGAACACAGCGATATGAACTAAAGTTTAATTCAACAAGCGTGTTGATATAGGGGAGGTCAAACCTGCGCGCCTGCTTAAGGTAATTGCGAAATACATACTTGCAAAAATTAGATTCAGAAAAGATGAGAAATTTTTCCCTCGTGTAAGTCCTTTACCTGTTCACCCGAAGTCTGGAAGTGCCAACTCGTTGTCATAGAGAGATATAAGGCCAGCTTATGTGCTTGCTTTCATTCTTTTCGCGTATTCCCCTTATGTATTCCTCTTCATTTTGAAACTTTTCAGCTATGTGAAGGATACAAGCTATTACCTTTAACACACTTTCTTTTTCTGGCAGTGAAAAATAAGACAAAGACATCAAAAGAACGATGGTTGTTACCTGCCCCGAACATCAAGTGAGAGAAATGACGCACAAGGTTCCATCTGTGGGTAACGACCTCCTGAGTGCGCATATCTCTACTCATCGAAAAGCCCATGATCACCAGGACTTTTTGCTGAGCTAGTTGGTGCATACTTCAGGAAAAAACATTAATGGCGCAAAGAATACGGGGACATGTCTGTCCGTTCTTCACTTTGTCCCCGTATTCTTTGCGCCATTAATGTTTTTTTTCCTGACCCATAATCACGCTGGTAGGAAGCACATAGACAGAAAACGAGAAAGCATCGCCGCGTTGTGCGGACTGACGGCTTCACCTGATAGACTGGACATGCAGCGGGCTTCATTAGGGCCCCGGTGAGTGCTTTGAGGGTATGGGGCCACCGAGGGCCGTCAACCCTCTTGTTTCGGGGTCGCGAGCACCCCGGCCCGCAGTCAATCACCTCGTGCAACTCTCACGATTCTATGCAGAACACTATGCTTTTTTCTGCGCGCGGTTTATTGTCACAACTCCGGCCAACCCTTCTTATTGCAGTGGAAGCTAATTAACGCACCGTCATACCATGAGCGAGTTACAAACTATGTATCTGGAACGATGCAGTAACCATGAACTTCTGGTGTTAGTGTTCGGTAAAAGTATTCTATTATTTTGCAGACACCTCGCGGCTTGGTAGCAGTGACATGCCTGATTGTTGGTATTAAATAAATTGGTTTTTGAATATCGTAAATGAACTGCATTGAACGCAATAGCATTTTGAGAAGAAGGTAGAATTAGCACGCTGCTAAACGTTTCTCTACCACACCCCTTGGTGTGGTAAAGAACGCGGGGAATCTGATGTCTGGGTTTGATAAAATATATTCGCTTGAGTTATCCTTCTTAACTTCGCTATACCTAGTGCCTCTTCACACACTGCACGCTATTGTCCCCATTTATTGATTTCTTCTCTTTTCTATTGTCGACTTCTTGTTTCTTAAGATGCTTGTCTATCCTGGTGCCTGCGCAGAGCCAGGTACAGTATGGGCTATTGTTGACTGGAACACTTTTTTGTGTGCATTTCATACTGATGGCGCCTTGTCTGCGTGTGGCTGTGGAAACCCGACGTACCCGTGCACTCCACAGATGTGTTGAAAAGGCGTCATAACTGCCAATCCATATGTTGCCAGCTGCAGTTGTAGGCGAATGTGTTCTTGTGAAGGAGAAACATCCGGACAGACATTGTACGCAAGTGTTTCTCATAGCAGTGGACGTCTTTGTACCTAGTTGGTGTGTTTTGAGAAAACAAAATGTTAACGTACTCAGGGAAACATTCCAATCGACATATATACAGTAGCGCGAACATTTTAATAATTGAATACAACGACAGCTAGGAGCTACAAAGCGCGCGTGCGGGACTGTTGGGAAATTGGGGATAGGCAAAAAAAGAAAGCCTCACTGCAATTTCGAATCAATACGACATGGAAATGCCAGTGCGCACAATCAATGTCATGTTCGTTATTTTCTGTGGTGGCTTTTCATCCCCCCTCAGAATATGTGCCATGCTTCATTATCCATTGTGAGTATGCGTGGTGGACAACAAAGTCGCACAATTTGGCGAATATGGATGTTTCGCGGAAACCTTAGTTTTTATGGTGTACCGCCAGAAACAGCAATTTCCCACCGATTACAACTATTAGGCCGTATTTCTGCAGGGGCGACAACATTTCCTATCGTGTTGCATTATGGAGTGTAAGTTAATCTCTGGTCGACAATGCAGCCTCGCGTCTGCGCAACCGGTATGATGAAATTAAGAATTTGGGGCGGCTGTTTATTACATGTTGCCCGACATATATATTCTGTACCAATAACTGAATCTGGAAGTTTACGTTAGACGCTAAAAGAAAGCAAACTGCCTGTGCTTTTTAGACATTGGTGCTTCAATAGGAATTTTTACGTAACATTAAACTTCGTTTTCTACAAACGCGCATGTAATATAGAATAGAAAAAAACCTGCTAAATACTCTTGGACCTAAAAAAATCTCAGGAGACCGCGAAATCTGCAGACATAGCTGGGCGTTAATTACGAGTCCTTTTTGTCGGCACTATTTCGTTTCCCTTGTGCGTTGATATCATCACCCAATCATTTGGGCGTCGACATCTATTAGCGGCAGTCCGGGTCGACGGGGCTATGACCGGGTCGACGGGGCTAAAATGGGTGGGCCTTGATTAAAACGAGGAAGAGAACGATCGGCAAAGAGGTGCTTGGTCGGGTTCGGAATGACAAGAGGACAGTAAAAAAAAACTAAGTCATTTACGCATACGCTTCAGTGGATTCGAAGGCGAAAGCCCCCTTCTTTTTCTTTTAAGTCAACGCTTTGAACCTTTCTCACCTCTTCAGAAAGCTTCCCCAACTAACGCCATTTTGCGATGCCTTCATGTAGAATCGGAGACGCAAGCTTTCTGCACCTGACCTTGTTTTGCATTGACTCCTAGAGCGGCCCACCTTTCACCGAGAAATAATGGGATGGCACAATGACGCTATGATGTCCTTCCAATTCTTTCTGATATGTGATATGTCATCACCAGTGATTTTCGCATCACTCGTGAAGCCGCTGTCATGGCAGGCCGGTCAGTTGTCGCATTGGATGACGTATGCAATGTTTTCGTCTTACGGTAGAATGAAAAAAATCACCGCCCAAGCACTCCGTACAAATGGTTAACCAGCGAAGCTGAAATGTGCGGCCCCAGTGTTTAGCAGTGGGTTCAACCCGACGCTGCACTGAAGCCTTCCACAATTATCGTTGCCAGGTTGTGGTCGAACCTTAGGCGGTCACAGACATCGCAGCCGAAGCCAAAGTGCCGCAGGAGAAACTCTCGCCCAAAGCGGGCGCTCGCCCCGGCGTACGCGCTCCCGCAATCACGTCGACGCTGTTCTCCCCGCAACGCCGTTTATTCGGCGCGCCAGAGGGCGCGCCGTGGCTGCAAGCGTTTGACCTTGCAAGCGTCGTAGCCAAGCTTGGGTACGACGCTCAGAACGACGTAACTGATAGCACAGCCAATGGAGACCGCTCGTGACACAGATGCCGAACGGTTTTTCGTTTCTCCTAGCCATATACAGCTTTCGCTGTAAAATAGGAGACTTCATCGAACAGCTATTCTTTGCTCCCTGAGTTGTCTTGAAAATGGATGAAATCTCCATACTGGCTCAGAAATATTAATACCAACTGACATTGTGCTTTCGCTATATATATATGATATATATATCCTGCTGAACGCAAATCGAGCTAGTATATGTGAGTGGGAGAAGTGGTTATTCAGGCATTACGTTTCCGGAAAGAGTCCTGTATTGCCTAGAGCACGCTTCGAACTTCGATCACGGCAGTGAAACTATGTCGCACTAAACAATTCCTAAAGAATTACTGATGTGACCAATTTCTTCGAAACAAGGTTTAGTAATCTAAGGGCACTGATCATTTACGACTACGACATATCATTTAGTTTTGTTTGAAGTGTCATCATATTTGGCCTTGACAAAAAACTTCAGTATGCTTCACGTTTAGCGTTTTTTTAGATAAAAAAACAGGCATTCCTTCGGGTGTAATATATTTACATTGTGAGTTTTATGCCTTCCTATGATACATGATAAATAGTGTGGGAGCAACTGAAGCAGAAACACTGCCACAATGTTGTGATAAGATAGAAAAACTGTTGCGGCTTTGTTTAAGCAGTGTAGCGGTTCAAGCGAATATATGGCTAATATATTGTATAGTATGATTTGTTGGTATGACATAGAGAAAGTTTGAAACGAGCAGTTTTTGTTTCAAGTGAGAAAGAAATTTCCTACTGAACAACCACACGTTTTAGGAAGTTCGCCTTTGCATCGCCTTCACTGCATAGCAGGTAATCACAATATTCCAGTGGAAGCTTTTCGTAAGAGAATAATGCAAGTGGTACAACTGCTTGTGACTCCTGTTAGTAATACTGCAGTATAGAACGTCTCAACCGGCAATAAGGCAAAATATTGAAACGGTATCTTCACCCTTGAACCATGAAAGAGCAAGTTATTTTCAACCGCTTCATCGTCCTAAGGGGTAAAATTAAAATGTCCTTGATGGCCTGCAGAACTTTTTTAAAAGATTGTGTATGGCTACTGGTAATTAAGATACATTTTGTTAAGGGAACAATTCACCTCTTAATTAAAGTATACTTTGCTTTGTTTTTATGACGTTTGAGGTATACTTCGATGCGCGATCGCATACCACTGTTTTACATCATGAAATGATGTATCCTAAGTGTACACGTCCGAGATGATTCGATATCGTGTCCATAAATGGCAGTTCGGTCAACATTTCCGTAGGGGATTTAACATTCCCATTCCTCTCTTTCCTTATGATTCTACGTTGCTGAAAATGTGAAGAGCCCGTCGGGTAATGGTGACGGGCTTTTAACATTTTCACAGGTAGGTGTCTGGCTGCAAGATCATTTTTTGTGTCGAACAATGACGGCCCAAGCACATCATGCTATACCTGCCCAGGCAAACCTCAAAGCGGAGTACTAAGTCCGAGTACTAATCAATCTTACCCTCATTCAACTTCTCGAATACCTTCAAAGTACGATGAAGATATCCATGTTCGAAGATATCATATGCGTCTGGACTTTACCCGTTACACGCCCTCAAGTACGTGAGAGGCTTCAAAAGGATGCAACATTGACAGAGAGCTACCTCATAAAACACGGCCTCAAGATATCCTCTGAAAGATCTGTATTAGTGGCGTTCGCGTGCAAAGTAATGACATCTTATGCCATTTATATTGACGGACACATGATTTCTCATGCAAGAACAAACAAATTTTCCGGCAAATTCATTCTGAGAAACCTCAGTGGGAGCCCGCAAGTCACCTACTTGAAACAGCGCCTGGTGGCCGTTCGCCAGCTGTTTCAAGTTCCTGGTTGGAAAAACCTGGGGTATGTCGGTAGACTCATTGTTAGAATTCTGCACAGCACACTTGTTCGGGTTTCTCAGATATAGTCTCCCTGTGGTTAGCAACACTAGCAAGACAAATCATCGTGCTCTACAGCCTGGACAAGCTGAGCAACTCAGAGTTTGCCTTGGACTGCCAATACTTGCGTTTGTAAAGGTGACTATTGCCATCGCTATGGACCAACCGTTCATTGCCATGGAACCCTTGAGAGCTCACCTCAGACATTTTGCTCGAGCTCAGTATCACCACCTTGCAACACCTCCTTAAGAAACACCGCAAACATGGCACTGCGAAACTATTTCGAGTTATTCCTCCAACCTCCCGTGAGGCTTCAGTGCCGCACCCAAAGCGGCGATTCCACCTTGATGTTTGATTCGTCCTGCGGTTCCCTACAGTGCACCACGCATCAGAATAAAATCGCAGCTATCATCGCCTGTCCAACTCTAAATGCTGCTCTTTGCGCAGCATTTAGAGTTGTAGATCGCGGACAACCGCAGCGATGGTCGATATTCAGAGACCCCAAGGTGCCGTTCAATCCCTGTTATCAGCCCTGGGGCATGGACCGTACGAACGACTGGTATTCGTTATCGGACGCCTCATTGATAAGTGATTTGAGAAAGTACACCAAGTGATATTTCAGTGGTTGCCAAGCCCCTGCAACGTAATAGGCAACGAACATATCGATGATGCTATTCGGGCAGCTTTGCAAGGCGACAGAGAAGAGTCTACACACCTTTCAAGGTCTGATACTGCTGCCTTGTTTCCAATGATTGCAAAAGATACGCACTCGACACTGAATACAAAAAGTGGCCTAAAATAACGGAAACGTGACCTAAATGCTTTGCTACGGGTTGAAATGCCTACTGGACTCCGCTGAAAACAGGATACTCTGCTATGCCAGTTATGGCAAAGAGTGGCTTTCAAAAAGTCATTTGCTTTTTGTATAGGGATGGCCGACAACGCTCTTTGTGACGTCTTTGTAATCGATGAGACTTTGAAGCACATCTTTCGTGAATGTCCTCATTACGCTACGCAGAGACGATCACTCGCAACCACTCTCGTTCGCCTTGACAACAGACGAATACAACTAGCAACCATTCTCCAATGTCATCCCTAAAAGTGATCGAGAACAAAAGCAACCGAGGCATTGTCAAAATTTCTAAGGACAACAGGCTTGCACAAGTGGCTGTAGACTCATGAAGATGCCGTATACAGACTGCAACTCTTGTCTGTGTCGTTGTGTGTGTTTGTGAGTAATCCCTTGCCTCTCTATCTTTCTTTACTCTTCTTTAAATCTTCCCTATCCCTTCCCCGCGTCTAGGGTAGCATACCGGTTATGCTAAAAAGGTTAACATCCCTGCCTTTTCTCTCCCTCCTGTTGCCCTTATATGTAAGGTTAATATAAAAGGGACAGGAGCTTTTGTTTTGTCTTCCTATCGTAGTTACAACTACAAGAGCAGTACGGACGTCATGTAGGCGTCTTGTCGCAATTATCTGTCACATATGTGTGACAAATTGTGCACACGTGGTTCACATCATGGTCCCTGTCATCATTGGCACAACGTCACTGTTTCCAGTGAAAATACAGCAAATAGTCTAGAGTGAAGACTAGTTCTTCTGTAGACCTTGGTGTAATTCTAAATCCTGCGCTCCACTACCGCGCAACCCGGAAAAGCAGCTCGCGCAAAACCCGGGAAAGCAACCCGCGAAGGCAGTAATTGCGCAGCACGGGCAACGCAGCGATTCCCTCGGCGCTTCCCGCCGCCTCTGCGATCGCGCGCTTGTAGATGCGGTGGCGCCTTCCCAAGCATTGCGCAGGTATTCGCCGCGTGTTTTAGAATCACTTTTCGTGACTTTAGGTTAATTTTTTCGATTAATTCATGGCTCTTCCTTTGGCTTACATTAGTTTATACCTTGTAAATTTACACCTCGCGGTTTTCACCACTCAGAGCCTTGTAATAGGCTTGTATTGGCAACTGCGTGACAATGCGACATGATACAGTGGACGACATGCCGGGCTTATAAAGGGCTACGCACTTAATATACATATATGGTCATTTCGCGCGGTACGTTTTCATGATTATCGGTAACGATTATGAACTGAAGAAATGAGGTACAATTTCCATCCGGGCAGTGTAGGCGGACGTACTTTCTTCAGTATTTTAAGATAAGTGCGGTATTTCAGGCTGAATTGTTTGTTATTACGATAAAAATGTGTTGCTAATGCGTGAACTTTAGAACCATCATGTGTGGTGTATGTTCGGAAAGCTTGCAGACCCGCCGTAAGAGCTTCTCCATCCGCCAAGCTATAAATTGTCGGAGTGGCATCGATCTGCAAGTGGGAAGAACTACATCTGCTCGCATTTTCTGAGTGCACACTCCATACCCCGCGACGAAATAGCAGGCTGCGCAGCAATTACAGGGAAACAATGGTTTTTTGTTCGTGGACATTGTCCAACACACACTCAAGTCTGATGTCAGTGTACCAAAATATTAAAAAAAATAAAAAAACACTCCGAGCCACTGCACTTACGTGGTGAAAACACACTATGGTTGTTTAAGTCGGCTTTCCGTCCTTAGCACGGCGCGTATATACTTCAGATTTCAGGTGAGGAGGCACCTTTGTCATGGCTTTGCCTAACCTTCCTTATTCTGCACGATGATCCGTGCGTTAGAAAAGTGCAGAAAGCAGGAATTTGCCTGGTGCTCTACAAGTAAAAAATTGTTCCGATAAAATACATGGACAATCCACAGTATCTGCCATGCACTCGGGTCAAGTATTATGAATAGAAATGAACTCTATACAGAGGGGGGTGTAACGCGTTTCTCTTAAAACATTAGAGCACAATGACTACTGGGTACGTTGTGTATTTGTCTATAGTTCACTGAGGAAGAACGGCTATTAATATGAAAAAAGGTCACCTGATGACATAGTGAGATACAAGTGATGAGCTAAAAATTGAACAAACAAATGTTGTTTCAGGTGGATTGATAAAGAAATGTGACCTACTGGTTTTACAGCTTTGCTGTAAGTGTAAATCCATTGTTGACGCAGATGAACGGAACCTAAGTGCGCATGTTCATCACTGCGATAAAGCTAATTATTTAGAACACTGTCCTGCAAGATTTGATACTTATTCTGCTCATTTCATTTGATGGTGACACACTAAATATTTTGTCCAAACGAAATGCCATTTTCTTTTTTAGGGACCAGAAGTGCCTGGTGTTGGGTGGCAGATTCCCTCAAAGACCGATGTACATAAGAGCTGTGTGATACATCCCTGGCTGCTTTAAAATTCTCTCGCAGCTGCTCAAAAAAGTACAAGCTGCGGCAGTTGAACCTAATATTAAGGCGAAGGCCTTTAATGTCTCATGCTGACGTCCGTCCGTTTGTCCGTGTGTCCGTCCATCCGTGCGTCCGTCCATCCGTCCGTTCATGCCCTGGCACGGTGCAGGTGACCGCCGGTGCGCGCCAACGGACGCTTGTCGCGTCGGACTCTACAACGCTCGCGCTTTGCTTGCGTAGCGTCGCTGTGCCCATCGTGTCGACTCGTGCAAGAAGGGAGACGCGCGCATCGCGTTCCTTTCTGGTCACTCTCGTCTCAATGGGCACACGCGTTCGCCGAACACACTTAGGAATTTACAAAGTGCCTTTCAATTTTTTAGCACATTCTTCCAAAAGGTGCAGTATAGGCACCCGGCAATGCAGTTTTCGAGATCAGACGGTAGCGCCAGAATACACAGCCTAGCGAGTAGACGCGGCAAAAAAAAAAAAAGGCGCGCCACAACATAGCCTACCGAGTAGACGCAGCAAAAACGGACCCGCCAAGGCACGTGTGACTTTTTTTTTTATGTGGGGGGGGGAGGGCGGTCACAGTTGATTACGGACGCACTCGGGAAGCGTTCGTTGAAAACGTGCCCAAAAGGGAGCCACTTGAGCGCGTCGTTGTGTTCAGCGAGCGTTTCATTTTCTTGGTATCCCTGGCGGTCGGTGCCGTAAATTTTCAGGCGGGCCACAAGAGTTCCATCGCGCCCTCTGGTCAGTGTCGGGCACGATGTCGGGTGCCTATGGAAGGATAGCAGGGGAGAGTGTTGCGGCACGGGTGCTCGCATTTTGTTACAAATATACGTCATTTCTTCGTGTTGGCTCTAGAGACTTTTCAAGACATCTGGTGCTAAATAGAAAAAAAATGTCCAGGCGTCTGACAGTGCTATTGTCATGAGGAGTGTCGTCAGAGATGCTGTAAGAGTTGCACCTCGAATGGCGACTAACTAACACTAATATCATCTAGCGTCAAGGCGGATTTATTTGCTAGCTGGTGGCTGATGTTCCTACTTAATGGAATGAAAATTTATTCATTGGCATTGATTTAGAGAAGCTAGAAAGCATGGTTGATCCATCCGGCATAAGAATCGGTATAACACCAAAGTAAAACGCGTCGTCACAGAAATAGTTCAATGTTTACTGTACAATGATATCAGAGAGCTTGAACACTGCCTATTAGTGTTTTAACGTGGATGCACCCACGTTGATGCTTGGTGATACATCTACATCCCGATGACTAACGTACATGATAAATGATTCAACCTTGTCGTAGCTGTAGTAGTAAACGTTGAGAGCGTAATCAGAGAAACTGTTCTGACAGCCAGAAAAGCAGGGGCGTAGCCAAAATTTCAGGGGCGATTCACCTTAGGGTCTAGGCTTGTCCGTTGTGCGTTTTCCAATGTCCTGCGATGACGATGAAAGTGATGACGATGAAGAATAAGCGCGTTGCAGGCTACACAAAGTCCTTCTGCCATGGTTGAAAACGATCGTGAAAACTCTCTCGCCCGTGAAAGGCAAAGCGGCAACGCCGACAACAAGCTGCTACTTCGGAGTTGAGGACGCGGGAAGCGGCGGCTCAACGACAAATACACATTTTATGTACTATACACACGCGTTGTCACTCATTTACATGCGCGAGTGGGCAATGTCACAGGTGATTTACGGTAAGAACGATCCCAAGTGCTTCGCCCACTCGTCATGTTTCACTTCGTGGAGATTCGTAGATTGTTTTATGGGATCGCAACTCGTACAAATCTCGCTTCCAATGACAGTGGTACAGATACTCATCTAGCCTATGAGCGATGAACACTGTGTGAGTCACGATATTTCTGGACAGTGCAAATGAAGCCACACTCCAAATTCAATTTTCTTAGTTTCTCGTGTGTTTCAGTGCGACATAGTATTGTCCCAAATAATGCTCATGATCGCGATACTCGCTCAAGACCACACACCGTCAGGGAAACTTCTCGCTTAACATGTATCTAAGTTGCCATCGCAGCTATTCTGTTTCAGTGTGGTATCTAACTTTTGGGCAGAGGGATTTCAATTGGCACTGTCTCTCGATTATTTAACTCCTTGATCGGAGAATGTTATGTTACTACATTGCTGTAATAGTTCAAACTCTCTTCACATGTTTTTTTTTCTTTGGAGGGGGGAGGGAGAACAATGTCAAGATAAGCAACTGAAAATATAAAAGGACTGGCTTTTCTTAAAATTCCTTACGGTATGCCAGAGGTTGGAATGTATAGTGGAAAGTACCCACTACACGTGATAACGTTGACGATGACGCTGATGACCATGAAGTATAAGCGCGTTCCAGACCACACATTCTCTTTCTGCCATGGATGAAAACGATCGAGCTTCGCCCACTCATCATCATTCACTTCGTGGATATAGCATGATTTTTTCTTTGTCTCTTCTTTCATCCTCGCTCCACATTTACCCAAACTCCAGTGTAAGGTACCTAACGGAAAACGCACGTCAAGCTGACCTTCCTGTTTTAGGGGCGAAGCTCCTTAGGGTGTGGGTCTGTTCCTCCTCCTCTGTAGTAGTAGTAGTAGTAGTAGTAGTAGTAGTAGTAGTAGTAGTAGTAGGTAGCCACGTGTAGTGGGATGTACCCACTCGACGTGATAAAGATGACGATGACGCAGTATAGTGGAAAGTACCCACTACACGTGATAACGATGAAGTATAAGCGCGTTCCAGTATAGTGGAATGTACTCATACACGTGATAACGATGAAGTATAAGCGTGTTCCATTATAGTGGAATGTACCCACTACACGTGATAAAGATGACGATGACGCAGTATAGTGGAATGTACCCACTACTTGTGATAACGATGAAGTATAAGCGCGTTCCAGTATAGTGGAATGTACCCACTACACGTGATAACGATGACGCTGATGACCATGAAGTATAAGCGCGTTCCAGACCACACATTCTCTTTCTGCCATGGATGAAAACGATCGAGCTTCGCCCACTCATCATCATTCACTTCGTGGATATGGCGTGATTTTTTCTCCTTGCTCTCTCACTCTCTCTCTGTCTTAATTTGTAGTGTCATCTTTGCTATGTGTTGCTGTAGCTGACTCAATAAGGTCGCACCAGAGTGATCAAGCACATAAATATGCATTCAGAGGTCATAGCATACATAACATGGACTTCATGCTTTACTATTTCCTTGTAGCGCATTATGATTCGAAAGAGCAACGCATAATACCGGTTATGTTTTGCTGAGAGCGCCTTTGGGCATGACTTTGACCGAAGTTCCACAAAGATAAATACAGTGAATGCAAAGCACAGGCTATATGCACGCACGAAAAAGGAGACGACCCATGTTCGAAATGGTGATAAGCAATACACGTTAATGTATTATGTTTATATCGTCATTATTCGTACCGCAGCTATAATGCAAACTGCGCCGGCCACCGCGTAGCCGTACGCACATCTTGGACAGTTATCGTTTAGGGAGATCCGGCTTTGCATTTAATTTCATTATATCGAATGAGAGGCAGCTACTGCTCTGTACGCAACAGAGCACATTTATTTCGTGATGACTCATTAGGAAGTCAACGCATCTCGCATACGCTCGATAAAGCCCAACCCGGAAGTACTTAATAAGAGTTGATATTACTTCAGCTTCGGTGATTACGTCAGCTTCTGAGGCATTACTGCTGTGCAAGGCCCCATTCAGAACAAACTACATAATGACCATTACGAATAACAAAAATGCATGATGATGGCGGTAGGTGAAAAGGGGGGGGGGGGTGTATTCACGCCTAATGATTCGTACTACGGCAAGCCTCACATTGTTTACTTGTATTACCGTCATGCTGACGCATACGTACGCTTTGATTGAGCCTGTCTGGGTACCGAGATTACCGACATATATCCGTTATTATCATGCTGTCCTTACCGACATCCTTCCACGAATGGTATTTGGACTTGTTTCGATTATTTTGCAGATGATGCAGTTCACTTCAGAAAAAAATATATCGCAGGAAGACAGAAAAACATTATACCCTATCAGTGTTCGACCAGAAAAGAAATTAACAAGAAAAACACTGTGTATTCAGCGGTCTTGTATTTTTGCAACGCCAGCAAAGATACGAGCTTGCGTGCAAATCGCCTGGGTGATATAGCATGGTCTCACTACTCTAAAGGTTTTCGTAAAACAAGTGAACATTGTGGACCGCAGGAATATCGCAGTGTGTTTGTTATAATAATGAATTATCAGTATACTGTGTTGTTTGCTCCTTCAATGGTACAATGCACAACGTACTAGCACTGGTACTGCAGTGTTTGCTGGCAAATAAGGCGTGTTTAGCACAAAATATTTCGAAAAAAAGAAACGAGATACAGAAGAAGTTCCGAGCGACAAAACTTGGAAAAAAAAATACTGCAGGCTTATTAAACTCTGAGATACAGAGATATATCTTAAATTATGCCACTCGAGGTATAGTGCACAAGGTTTCAAGCATACGTTTCAAGCAGCTTTTGAGCATAACTCATTGCTATTTCTGCACTAATTATTCAAACCTGTCTTCTCTACTAAAACTTGCGTATAAGATGACAGTCTTGAGGAGTGTCGTGAAGGGTATCGCATTATTGTGTAAAAAATTCCAATTGTGTTGTTTTCTTCCTCGTTTTTCTTTTCTTTTTGTTGCATTTCCTTCGATTATATCGCATTCTATCTACTACCTTTCTACAGCAGAGGGCGTACTAATCTCATCATTATTTCGTTTATTCCTATTCCCATTCCTGCTTTAAAAATATGAATGATGATATTTTAATCTTGTATTTAGCGGCCAATGCTATTATGTCTATTGTCTGATCAAGTGGTAACGATTGAATTTCGTTGTGATAGCGTACACTGTACAAATAAAAAAAAACGTTGTTAGTTTATCCTATACTCCTCAACAGTCTGGGCTGTGAGAAAGCGAGTGTTACTTTCGTCTATCTACATGACTTGCTTACAATCTCTAGGGTTTCTTATTATGATGCTATGACAGGCTTGTTTGTCTTGCAGTCGCACACATGATTACCAAAAAGGCGACAGATGTTTCGATTCTATCTGCCCACCTGAGCCTCTCACATGAAAGACCTCAAGTAGACTGCCGCCCACTGAACCAGCGGGTAGCACTGCTAGAACAAGTGGCGAGAAAATGCAACATAATTCGAGTCGTGAGTGAATCTGTAGAAATATATGTGCATTTTCGAGTGATTCTCCTGTGTCCTGTGTATCGCATCCTTATCCGTACATTGCAGAACCGGTCACTAGAAATAAATGAATTGGTGTTTAGATGAGCGTTTCTTTTTCTACAGCTCCACCTGAGCCTCCATTAATATGACAGGGTGAAGGAAGTGAACTCCGAGGCACCATCGGTCCTTTAAACGAAGGCGGCACGCTGCCATTGGTGTGCGTGCTCTACGGTGGTAAGTCGTTTAGTCGGTGAATTTCAATTCATATCGCCCTTGAATTACATTGTTAACCAGTACATCTATCTAGCATGTAAAAAATAAAAGACGTGATCTAGTTCAATGTTCTCAAAATTATACCTTTGCGGGAAAAAAACACAGTACAGTGAAATACTTATTCACACCAAATTGGTTTCTAATAGGACGAACCTAATGCGACAGCATTAAACCACAGCTTGGCTAAAGTATGGATATATCTGCGAACATGGTTGCGACGATTACTAAGAACTTTTCTGCTAGTTGAGCGGCTAGTATTATGGGAATAATGTGGTAGTCCACTCGCACAAACCCTGCTTTTTTGTTTATTTTGTCCCTCTTAGAGCTA
This sequence comes from Rhipicephalus appendiculatus, assembly GCA_030522465.1. NCBI lineage: Eukaryota > Metazoa > Arthropoda > Arachnida > Ixodida > Ixodidae > Rhipicephalus > Rhipicephalus appendiculatus. The sequence continues at coordinate 22,547 of JALIZH010018728.1, read as the reverse complement.
AGAGATTAAAATAAACATAGACAACGCATCATCATAATTAGTATCAAACGTTAAATAAGTGACGCTGCGTTATGGAGACATGCCAGCTGCGGGGTTAACACCATTAATCTCTACAGCCATAAACGGCGGCTGTTCAACCAACAGGGATTTACACAATATTACATTCGCGCCCAGAAAAAAAAGTCAAAGTTTCGACGCAAGGGCGACGCAATGAATGCGATAGCAAGAAATTGGAATGTTACACGATGAACGACAAGCAGCTCGATACTTGCAGCTTTCCACTGAAGCACAAAGAAGGACTCGATAAAGAACGCGCAGGTATACACAAGACAAGAGTGAACTAACAAATATCACTGTTGTTACGCCTTTGTGTTTGAGCAACACGCTGCAAGTATCGACAACGCAGGAACCGACACTCTTATATATTTCGGTTTTTAGGGGCGAAGCTCCTTAAAGCGGCACCCGTTCGTCCCTCGTCGTAGTGCGTAACCAGTCTTACGCTTTGACCTCCAAGGTGGTGCCGGTGGGAGATTTCTCCTGTGCGTTGTTGAACAATAAAAAATTCGCAGCGTGCGCGTTAACTAAAAGCCGAATTCTTCTGTCTCTCATTCCCCATAAGCAGCCATTGGCATGTTCCAGTAGGAAACGTCAGTAGAAGTAGAAGTGTTAAAAGCCGACTTCTGCTGTCTCTCATTCCCAGTAGCAGCCATTGTTTACCTCCAAGGAAGTGCCTGGTGAGATTTCTCCTGTGCGTGATTAAACAATAAAAATTTTGTTCAAAACGCCGTTGATTGATGAAATAAACCAACGAAAGACGCCAGATGTTGTCTAAAAGCAAAACGAAAAGACGCCAGATGTTTCTAAAGCAAAACGAAAAGACGCCAGCTGCTTAACGAAAGACGCCAGGTGTTTTCTAAAGCAATGGTTTTATAATCAAAACCATATCGCGATACAGGTTTGTAGTTGACGATGCTCGTTGCCGTCGGTGTGTGCTCGTATGCAAGAACCACTTAGCTTACATTTCACCGACCACAAAGCGGTCATAATGAAAGGACAACGGAAACCAGCAATAAAAGTTTGATAAAACATTTAATCAATCGTTTCACGTCAATTTTATCGGGCGAATTAACGGAAGAAATTTCACGGTTTAACCGATGATTACTTCCAGGAGCTTCGCCCAATCTCATCATCATTCACCTCGTGGATCTGCCGTCAATTTTTTATTTTACAGTGCGGCGCGTGGAGTGGCCTCTCTGCGTCTCTTGCCGTACGATGGCGTCTGACGCAAGGTGTGCGTAGGTGTGTGCGGTGTTCTTTTTTTTTTCGTTACACATCACGTGTCGGTACATAATGCGGCCCCTTTTTCGTGCGCGTCTCAAGGGCAGTTCACAAATTGAAAAAAAAAATGTAGGAGCGTTGCGGGATACAAAACACGCTTAAGCTCCTCCGAGATCTGCGTACCGCCAGCGGTAAATTGTGTACTACATAAATAGCTAGTCGTTATTATTGACGGCACATGCAAGGTGCGTGGCTATGTGGTCTAAGGCAGCGCGACTCGGAGCAAGGGGTCGCTGGTTCGAATGCCCGGTCGGGTGCCTCGGAATTTTTTTTCTTTGTGCCTTTTTATGTATATACAGAGATACATATCCGGGGCATTACGGCGACGGAAAAAATCAGCCGAGAGCATCCATATAATTGCTCTCGCAATAATAATCAGGATGAACCAAGACGCCAGGCAGGCACCATTTGACACAAACTTCCATTTCACCGTTACTGTTATGGGAGCGGCGGCTGCCAGCGCGCCGACCGTAGAAGAGCACGATGAACGATGGCGCGCTCGCACCTCGCGCTCAGCGCTCCGTCCTGTCTGTCGTCTCTACCTTGTCCGTTGTTTTTTGCGCTAATTAGTTATGTCTGCAGTTATTACGCACCAACTAGCCCAACTCACGTCTCTAACGCGCTCAGCGGCCGCTGACAGACAGTCGCGGCCGAGGACTGGACGAGTAATCACGTGTCCCTTTATGCCTGGGTCTCATATCTAAGTGGTTCCAGGCCATCCTGGAACCATTTAGAGACGTTATTCAACGTGTCTTAATAGCCAATGATTATTCATATAAGTCTGAGAAAACAAAATTTTTCGCGGTTAAAATCCAGGCCCACATTGAAAAGCTGTACAGTCTCTGTTTTCTAATGTCTTATTTATAAGCCATATTCAACAGCTTATGCTTCTTCTAAAACCATTCGCTTCATTTCTTGCTCAAGAAAGAAAATTATTTCAAAATCGGAAAGTAATAATCCCTAGCAAGATTGCTAATACATAAAACATTCACAATAAGCGGCACTGAAACGTTTCTTTGAATAGTTTCTAGTGCAGACTTAATAGTTAAGCGTGGCGCATAACATCTTTGTACACCAATTCGTGAACATAAAACTCTTCAGGGCAAACGACATTATTTAGATATATCTTTTCTTTTATGAACATTGATAATGAGATGAGGACGAACTTTCTGTGTTTCATCACAGTTTACCTTCGGAATTACTCAACGGCACAATATTATTTGGTAAAAGCGCCTTCGCACTATCATTTTACATTCATCTATGAAAATGAAAGGCGCGCGTGCTTAATCATGACCCCTACTGCAGATACGCGAATTTTTATTAATTCTATTTGTAGTACAGTACGGTGTGTATAATTAAAAACACGAACACATCCATGTTTTCGACGGTGTCACGCAGACACGATGTACAATTCAGGCGTGAATGTGCTGTAAGAACGCGGAAAACAAGGTGCTCCCAATGTGCCTTAGCTATCGCTTAAAAATGGTAGAATGGTACACCCTGACAGCTTAGTATAATGAAGGAACGGCAAATGGATCAGTGTTAAAGAAAGAAGGCACCATCGGGAATAGACATCAATATTTCATTAATTAGACTAGAGTGAACTTGGTATAGGTCTACGTTACGTGCAAGACAAGATCCTTTAGTTTATGCGAGCTGTGTTTTGCTCTGTATTTCGTCATGCCGGTTTTCCTTATATAACAGAGTTCTCTTCCCACAGAGTCTCACTAGGACATGGCGGTGACAGGTTCATTACCGGCCATGCGGTGTCGGAAGCGCTTCTGTGGTTTGACACGTCGCAATCAGTCAGCGCGTGCTTGCTATGTTTCCCTGTCTGCTTGTTCCTATCATTTTTTTTTACTGCTGCTGCGAAATACCTAAGAACAACAACAAAAAAAACAGTTCCTCGCTTCTCCTACTTCTCCTGGATGTGGGATAAGCAGGAGAAACAGAGGAAGTGCTTCAGACAGGCTGGCCGACGTTTCGATAGGTGGACCTATCTTTGTCAAAAACGTCTTGTCATCCCTGGAGTATAAGTTTTAGGGGGGTTGTAGGGTGTGTGTGTCTGTGTGCGTTTGTGTATGTGCGTGCGTGTGCGTGCGTGTGTGTGCGTGTGTGTGTGTACGTGGGTGTGTGCGTGTGAGTTCGTGTGTGTGCGTGTGTATATGTGTGTGTATGTACATCTGTGCCCGTGTGTGTCTGTGCGTGCGTTTGTGTATGTGCGTGTGTGTGTGTGTGTTTATGTGTGTGTGTGTGTGTGTGTGTGTGTGTGTGTGTGTGTACGCCTAACGCATCGCACGTGCTCCTCTATAAAGCATTCATCATGCTTTCTTTTCGGGAAGAAAGAAATGCGCTTCATGAAAGCATAACTCTTCATTTACTGTTCTGATATTCTTGCGCTTTTCTGTCTTTATCACACACGTAAAAAAGGCGACATTGCAAAATTCACTTTATTACTTTAAATACATGTCGTCTAATCAGCCAAAGATGCACAAAGCGTAGCTTTTAATTGCGAAGCATTTCTTTGCGCACTGTAAGCACTTTTGCGTTTCTATCTATCTATCTATCTATCTATCTATCTATCTATCAAACCGCCTACGTCTGGTTGTTCTCGTGATCACCTCCTTAACTTGGGGTAGAGCAAAATTCGTATGGGAGGGTAAGAGCTTTTGACGCATATGTGTGGCTGGTCATGACATCACTAACGGTAAAATCTTGTCCCATACATCCTGAAACCCTTTCCTGCAGACACGTGTGTCACATACCCGTATACCACGGGCCGCGGTATGCGGGTATGTGCCACAGGTGTTTAACAATTGATAGCTACCCAGGCGTGGCGAGCACAGTCATGAGTAATTGAAATGCGAGAGCTTTTAGAAAGAACTGACGTCGGCAGTGCTGACCCGACGAATTCAAATAATAAATAATAGAGTCCCAGCAGGAATCGAACCCAAACAATCTGCGTGGCAATCAGGTATTCTACCACAGAGCCACGCCAGGTCTCGCAACTGCTTTGGAAAAAGACCCTATGCAGGCGCTATGTAGGTTAAACATCAGTTGTGGTTTCAATGCTGGTTATCTAATTTTATGAACATTACATAGGTGCTCCTATGAGGCAGGCGTCATGTCGGTTTAACGTCAATTATGTACTTACCCAGACATCCACATTTGTTAGTCCACGAAGCACTATCCAGTGCTACCATCCTCGCAAGCACAAGTGCAACATATAAGCTTACCGCTTCTGGTGTTGGTAATACCCATGTTCCTGTTGGCATCGTAACGCAACTGTAAACAACTCGTTATATGAAACATATGGAACTGTTCAACATATGTCTCTGCGTACAACATTTGTACATATCTTTAGCGTATTTCGTAACGTTTCGCTCAAGAAAAAAGTTACAACCCAGTCACCTTGCCTCCGCAGGCTTCTCATGACACCGATTCCCAAAGTACTTGGGATCTGCCAAAATTTTTTGTCATTTCATAGGGGAAGTAACATTACGAGTGGTCGATATATCCACTAGGCAGAGTAGCGTTTAACTGAACAATGCTATCTTCTCAAGCTATACAAAATAGTAAATAGTAATGCTCCCATTCTTCATAAGATTTACAAAAGGGCTGCGGAAGAAGCCCATATCAGTTCTAAGGGCGTCTTCCCAAATGCGGCCCGTAGGCGCAATTGATTTTTTTTGTTTGTGTGTTGCGTGACTTGTGCGTAGCTTAGCCAATCTCAAAACCCACCGAGCCTATTTGCGTTAGCAAGAATTTAGTGATCGCGAACAAAGCCCTCACAAAATGGCAGAAAGATTCCTGCTCATCGTCTGAGACTCGGTAAATGTTCCGGCTTCCTTGATAGGCACGAGGTATGTGGAAGATCTTCAGTAAAAGAAAAAGAAAAGAATACCGCCCAAGTATTCTGCACAGATGGTTAGCCAGCAATGTTGAAACGTGTGGCCCCGGTGTTAAACAGTGGGTTAATCCTGACGCTGTATTGAAGCTTTTCTCAGTTGTTCATATGGCGTAAACGGTGAGATCCGCCGGTCTTTGAGTATGTTAAGGATGACGTGGAAGAGCTCGTTGACGTACACCACAGTATGATTGTTCCAAAGTTCGACGCGTTCGAAGAAGGCCATCTCCTCGTCACCCTATAGCCTGTGTCGTCGCCCTATCCATGTTGAGTTCGAGCAGCTCAATTAAACGGTACCAGTGAACTTCGTAGGCAGACAAAGTTAGAAACGCCGTTCGCTTGTCGAGTCGCCTTGTCAATCCGAACACCTCCTTCTTGCGTTCCTGCCAAAGAAGGACCGTGTTTGGAATTCCACGCACGAACATGTTTGCGACTCCACGCATGTCTTGGTCAAGCACATCTATCACGTTGTTGGCGAGTGATAATGGTGCTCGTAACACCGTTGGTATAGAATGTGGCGGTTTTTTCGATGATGTTGAACCAGATCACCTTCATGGTCATGTACAAGACGTGATCCGTGTCCACGCCTCGACGGTGCGAGCGCCGTATCTCACTGGTGGCTTTGGAGAACGGCGTATCGTTACGGCGTGTCGGAAGACGCGCACTGAACGGGATTTTCGAAGCCGAAATACCGCAGCCGAGTAAGTGATGTAGACTTTCTCTGGCCGAGTGCCGCTCGAGAAACTCCAGCCGAAAATGGGCGTTGACCCTGGCGAAAGCATTCGTGCCATTGCCGCGTTGACGCTGCTCTGCCCCGCACCGCCGCCTCCTCGAGGCAACCGCCCGCTGATGCGCGCATGCTTGAGTACCACGTTGAGAATGAGGTCACTGACAGCCATATGTCGGCAAACTCACTCATGAGTCGACTCACTCAGGCTCGCTCAGACTCAGATCGAACCATGAGTCTGAGTCTGAGCGAGTCGGAGTGATCAATATTTCTGTGAGTTTGAGTCCGAGTGCGTCCGGTTGAGAAAACTTTTAGTGAGTCTGATTCCCAGTGAGCCCCAAGCCCAAATGTATTTCTTGGGTGAGTTTGAGTGAGCTCTACACTTTTTTTTCCGTGCTATGGTTCTACTTACTCAACTTGAGCATTACTATTAGGGATTATGAGTTGTGGCTCTATGAAGCACACCATAGAGCACTGTTGATGTGTATAGCAGAAACGGGCCTTTATCTGTATATTTAACTATGTATGCCGTTGGGCAAACTCTCGAAATAAAAAAAAAGCATTCCTATCAGCCTTCCGTAGGCTCACGTTTATACTCACGCCGACTCACGCGTACTGCAAAGCACCAGCGTTCATACACCAGCTGAATATTTATTGATCAGAGGCGTCAGTTACCGAGGAGCGAGGAGGGGTGCCGTGACCTCCACCCCTCCCCAACCCCCGAAAACAATTTCCTCGGAATTCATCATCCAAATATTTCATGTGAGTCATATCTTTCAATAAAAAAGTGCTTACTGGATTACAACGACTGATATATCATATTTGAAGGTACCAGATCAAAACGCGCCAAGTAGAGCAGCGATTACGCGAGATATTGGTGTTAAAAAGCGTTGACACTAAGATTGTACGCTAAAGGAATCATGAGTCGGTTCACTCAGACTCACTTAGACTCAGATAGAGCCGTGAGCCTAAGTCTGAGTGAGTCCAGCTGGGAAAAATTTTCGAGATTCTGAATCCGAGTGATTCCGGCTGGGAAATAATTTAATGAATCCCAGTCCGAGTGAGTCCGGTTGAGGAAAATTTTCTTGAATCCCAAGAGCAAAATATATTACATGAGCAAGTGAGTCCCACGAGCAAAATATATTTCATGAGTGAGTCTGAGTGAGCTCCACATGTTTTGCCGAGCTATGCTTACGACGCAGCCAATGGAGAAGTTTAGCGTGACGAGGACGAACGGATTTTCGCTTCGTCTAATGATATACAGCTTTCGCTGTAATACCTTAGAAATGATCATTAGGTTGCCTCGTTGCTACAGCCACAGACGTAATTAACAACGGTATGAACGAGAAGAGAACTCGGGCGCAGGCTGTGAAAAGCCACAGGGACACCGATCCTCAACCGGAAACTCGTAGGTTCCCTCATGCATTCTTTTTTCTTCTCATTTGTTGTATTGATACTACCCTCAGCCCCCCCCTCCGCTAACTTTCTGCCCCTAACGTCGCTTTACACGACCTCCCGAATCAGAGGCATGGCAAGCTTTCTGCACATCAACTGATTTCGCACTGCCTGCGTGATCGGCTCACCTCTGAACAGGCGACAATGTCATGTGATGGTGTCATTATGTGGCGCCACGATATCTGACGACGTCACAATTATTGGCTCTTTGACGCCTTCATTACGTCATACGGTATCCTACACTACCATTTCCTTTATGCTATACACGGCTACGCTATGCTTTAGCCACCCCCCTCCTCCCTTCCCTCTTCTTCACTCACATCTCTTCTGACCAACACTTCACATTATCACTCCCTTGCTAAACTATACTGTACGCTGATGTGCTGTGTTTTACTCTCGCCCTTCACCTCCTCTCCCTATATCTCTCCTCCTAGCCCAGACTTCTCCTTGTAGCCCTTGCTATTCCGTAGCATACGTGGCTATGCTAATTTTTTTTTCCTGCGTGAAGCTATATATCGCCATGCTATGATTTACCTTCTTCCCTCCTCCTTTCCCTAAAGCCCACCCTCACATCACTCATCCTCACTCTCAATATCCTTCCCCACCATTTGTTATACTATACTATATATAGCTATACTAAGTATGCTGTTGCTTGCGTCACGCAGATGACTGCAGATGACATTCTGGGCCGGGGCCCAGAAAGGGCTCCGCACTTTAAAAGCAGCATATCAGGCATGGTCACGCCAAGCTTCGTTTCCCCCATTTTCTCGAAAGGGGAATGCTTCTAAACTTGTTTTAATTAGCACTTTGACTAGGGCGAGTTGGTACATACTCGGATAAATTCAGCGCGACTTGGACGAGGACAGGAGACACATAAAACACAGAAGCGCTCGTCTGTGTTTTATGTGTCTGCTGTCTTCGTCCAAGTCGTGCTGAATTTATTCGAGTTTGTTTTATTCTTAGCAGTTTAGGTCATCGGGATCTGTCTCCTCACCCCATCATTTCGTTTCCGGCTCACCTCGGATGACATCCTGGCTCCATGGCCAATCTAGACGAGATCGCTCACTTCTGAGGGCGCGAACTTAGTCGCCGCGCAGTGCAGCTTGGGTGATCTTCGGACACCAACCTAGGGTCTTTAGGGGCATTCCCCTAACTTCCAACGTGAAAAACCCTCTAGAGCCTTTATTCTTACAGCCAGTTCATTGAAGGCCTTAATTCAACATGCCCATATTATGGTGCGGCTTGCACGTGAGATCAAATGCTCTGGCAGTGCCCCCTCATTACAATGTTCTCAACGCACGATCGAAGAGGAATGGAAATCTGCGCTCAGAAATTCTCCATCAATTCAGGGCCGTCCAGAGGGCCCGCAATGCGGCGGCGTGACTCGGCCTACCCGTCCGAATGTGGGCGCGGCCCACTGCTCTACCGTCTTCAGTGCTAGCGTTCCTCAGGACCAGAGTTGCCGTTGGGTGGACATGAAAAGGCGCCAGAACTCACACCAAAAGTAGCCAATGTAGCGATGTCATTTGGTATTATCGCCAAATTTCTAGCCAAATACAACGCAAGCGGTATTATCAACAGTCTTTACTATTGATGAATAAATGAAACCATTTTGAATAAGTAAAACCACAAGTTTAAAAAAGAGCCATGGCGCCAACTGGGAATTTTCGCCGCCAACGTGGTCAAAAAGTAGCCAATTCACCTCAAAATAGCCAGCAAAGGCAACCCTGCCTTTGGTGGCAACCCTGCCACCAACCCTGCTCAGGACCAAAATAATGTTCTCTGTCTGTCTGTCTGTCTGTCTGTCTGTCTGTCTGTCTGTCTGTCTGTCTGTCTGTCTGTCTGTCTGTCTGTCTGTCTGTCTGCCTGTCTGTCTGTCTGTCTGTCTGTCTGTCTAACGTTGCTCTCAGGCTTTATCCAGTATTAAGGCATCGAAACTCTGGTCTGTTGTTCATTCTGTCATTAGTAATTCAAGTACGAGTCCGGTTGCTCCTCAAGTTTGCTGGCCTTGCTTGCAAGCCTGGAGATCAGGCTGCGAAGTCAAGGCATAAGTCGAATATTTCGAATTGAATGAAATGTCGCAGAAAGTATAGACTCGATAATTTTCGGAATGTGCTTAATTAAGCAACTGTTCTAATCCCAAATGTATCGTCTAAAACTGTGGTGGCTTGCTTTGTTTTTGCCCCGACTGTATGGTATAGCTACTTGAGATGACAATACTGCTATTTCATCATGTTTTTATGCACCAAATGTATGGCTCACCGTGGATTACACCCGTATGGCTTACACCAAATGTGTGGCTTACTCGTACTGCCCTGATTCCTTTTTGCACTTGTGTATGACATCGTCAATTTTCTTGCAGAACTGTAGCGGCTTGATTTTCTCTGCATTGTATAATTGCTTGATTTAGAAAATGCGCTGTCGTGCTTTCGTTTCACGCTCACTTTTTTTGATATGCTGTTATGCGATTACAGAGAGACACGCACACACTTTTATGCGCATGTTCACAACTCTCTCCAAAGTCCGTTCCGGCATAGAAACGGTGCTTACTTATTTTTAGTTTAAAATGAATTGCATACGTAAACAGACTAGACAGGCAAACGGTCCTCTAAGCTAGACCGATATTGATTTTCCCGACACACCGCTTGTATGGTGGCTTGTCTGACATACATCGGTGGCTTTTTGAGAAACATGTGTACATTGTCGACCGTATTTAACACCACAGCCCGTTCTTCAATTCGCCAGAACCTCGTTGAGGGTACAGATAAGTCGTTTAGCAATTTGCGCACTGCGCGCATCAATTGTTTAAGATGTCACGTAAGCACGCTGAGGGCCAATAGGAAAATATCCGTATTGTTATGGGTAGGTATTGGCCTCGAGGAGTTGCGGAGTCGCCCTCTGTCGGGCGCGCCTCGATTGCGTGCTAGGCAGGATACCGCCGCACGCTCCCCGTAGGATTTGCTGTCGGCGCTCTACAAAACACCTCGCGGAAACATTTCTGTGCGTACTTTCGAAACGAAATATGTTCTTTGCAGTTAAAATAATAATTTTCGACGAAACGACAGCACAACACAGTTTACAGTCGCTGTCGCTTTGCAGAAAACGGAGCGCCCGCTTCACGCGGTCACCGCGATGGAGACCCCTGAACCGGCTTCTTGCGTGAAACGTAGTCAGTCTCTGAGTGCAAACTATGTGAAATATTTTGTTAGAGTAGACGCCTGTATACATAAATGGAGCACAACAGAAACAAGCCTCAAGCCAGTGATCGCACGGCTTCGCGGCGACCGACGGAGCTTTTGCATGCATGAGCGTCTGCATGTATATGTTCGTACTGATGGTTTCACTGTCGCTACGAGCGTGTTTTGGCGCAGTGCCGTGAACTTTAGGCCTCAAATTATGAGAATTTGTGAGTACACAAAAACCATTGTAGCGCGGACGCTATCAGAGGAGTTCCAATTTTTTTTGGTACAGCTACGACTTCGACTTCGGCGCGCCTATGGCGATTTGTAATGTCCCGTCCCAACGATACAACGTTTTTTAAATGCGAAGCATTTCTTTGCGTACTGCAGGCACTTTTAGCGTTTCTATCTGCGTATCTATCTATCTATCTATCTATCTATCTATCTATCTATCTATCTATCTATCTATCTATCTATCTATCTATCTATCTATCTATCTATCTATCTATCTATCTATCTATCTATCTATCTATCTATCTATCTATCTATCTATCTATCTATCTATCTATCTATCTAGCCGCCTACGTCTGGGTGATCGCGTGATTACCCCTTTAACTTGGGGTAGACCAAAATTAGTATGTGAGAATAAGATGGTTTGACGAATATGACTCGCTGGTCGTGACATGAATAATGACAATCCCGTCGCGTACGTCGTCAGACTCTTTCGGGCAAACCCTGTGGCACATACCACGGGGCGGGTATGTGCCACAGGTATGCGGGTATGTGCCACAGGTGATTGACAGTTTAGACTACCCAGGAACGGCGAGACAAACATTGGTACTTTTAATGCCAGAGCGTTAAAAAGGTGACGTCATCAGCAGCGTTGACCAGGCGAATGCAAATAACAAAGGTCAGGGTGCCAACAGCAACCGAACCCAAGCATTCTGCGTGGCAATCAAGCATTCTACCACAGAGCCACGCCAGGTCTCGGAAGTGCTTTTCCAATAGACCCTAATGTTCGGGAAACGTCAATTGTCGTTGCAGTGCTGGCTATCCAATTTTATAAACATTACATATGTACTCCGATGATACAGCCGTCACGCCGGGTTAACATCAATTATAGTAAAGCGCCATCCACTGAAGTTGATATATGTTGCAGCGTCCAGGGCTACCATCCTGGCGAGCACAAACGCTACATTTCACTTTACCGCTTCTGGTGTTGCTACTGCCGATGTTGCTGTGGGCATCGTTACGCAACTGTTAACAACGTCTTATGCAAAACTTATGCGACTGTGGAACATATGTCTGTGCGTACAACATTTGTACATATCTTTAGCGTAATTTCGAAACGTTTCGCTCAATAAAACATTACAACACAGTCACCTTCCCTCCGCATGCTTCGCATAACATCGATTCCCAAGGTACGTGGAATCTGCCGAATTTTTTTTTCAGTCAAAATTAATTTATGTTTCAATGTCATTTGACATGTTGCCTCGCACTGCATACAGATCGGTCTTCTAAGCGAGCAATTGCCGCTGCTCCTATTATTTCAGTGTGTTCGTTTCGTTTGATGGTCGCACAAAGCGTGAGAAAAGGCGATGCCTCTTTTAATATGTAGCTTAATTATCATTCCCTTTGCATTCCACTGAACCTGCCGCTCTCTGCCATCAACATGTTCATAGACCAAAGCTTCACCATTTCGAGATTGCTGATGGAAGAAGTGGTCTACGAGGTCATGTAGTAGTATACAACGCCAAGGAAACGAATGAAAATACAGTAACGTTCGCCGCACTTGTTCTGCAAACGTCGATGTGAACAAGGACCGACCTGAACTTGAAAGAGCGGTGAAAGAAAGCGAAGTTATTGCAGCAACCTGCCGCTGCAAAGCAAGGTAACAACAATACGTAAAGAGTGAAATGCAAAATTTTATTGCCCAGCATTATTTGGCGAGCTGCCCAGCAATTAGGGAAGTATGTCGAGTCTAACGCCAACAGCGCGGCATCTTTTCCACATAAATAAATAAGGCTCCAAAAAAATGCATGGGATAGGCAGAACTTGAGTTTGAGAGTGGCACAAGTAAATTTGGGATTTTTAGCACGTAGCGTTTGCGTCATGAGAATGTACGATTGACTGAAAGAATGTTATTGCCAACATAAATGCAGCACACATCAGCCGCAGCATTTGACTCGCTCGCTATGTACATGGCAAGCAAACGTCGCGTATAGGTTTTAAGGCGAAAGCCTTCGATGCCTCATAAAAAGCGAAGATTGACCGTCGGCATCCCGCCTCGTCGGCACGAGTAATGCAAAAATGTCACCATCGCGCGATGACGTCATCATATGTCGTCATCATGACGTCACAGTTTGCCCAAATTTGTGAAGACGTCATGACGTCGCCATGACGCCACATAACGTGATGTCACATGATGACGTGTTCACATCATGGTCTCTTTGCACAGCCTCCATGATCGCTGGGCCGATCACGGAGGCAGTGCAAACCCTAGTTAGGTGCACAAAGCTTTTTGGAGCGGGGCGGGCAGAATGAATACATTGACTGACAAGAAGGAGACTAAGGACAACAGTCCATTCTTCTAAGGAGACTAAGGTGGCTTTCTCCTTCCGGTCATCTTAAGGGAATGCACAAGGAACCGTGCGAATTTTTTAAATCCAACGTATCTAAACAATCACTCAAGCAGCTGCAGCCCATAATGTAGACGCTGACAACAGGGCCGACGATCAAGAGGTCGCACAGGAACGTTCTGAGATGGTATCGCAGGATGCAAAAGGCAGCGCCTTTTCCATACTGCGGTAAATAAGCACCATTAGTCGGCGGGAAGCGCTCGCGGATGATTGTCGCAGCGCGCACTTTCTGCTACTGAACATCTTAGCCCCGAAGCAGTAGCGAAAATCGTCGTCGCGGAAGCGCTTGTTGTACACATGACGCGTAGCCGATCGCTGCTTGCCGGTTCTTAGCACTACAACCCACTCTTCACGAAGTTTCTTGTCCCACGGGCACCGGTGCAGGCTTATACCGGACTTCGTTGCGTACGTCCGGCACTACGGCACCGAGCAGTAAGAGCAGCATATTCATCGCTTTCGGAGGCAGCACTCCTGTTACAATGGGTTCAGTTGGGTTCAAAATGCGAGAAAACCCCGGTATTCGTACCGACCGCAGCACAGGTGAAGCTTGAAACTCATTCACAAAGCACGCGGCAGCGCTCCGCAAGCAGCCGACACGGCCGCCGAGACCGCGTGATCCTGCCAAGCACGTGATGCCGACGGTGGCGCCGGCTTTTCCAGTGGTGGCCCTCGAGGCCAATTCCCTCCGGTGGCGACTAGTCCAACAAAAGGGGGCCTCAGAGTTCGTTATCTATACGAACCGCTTGCTTTAGCTACTCCGTCCAATATAAATGAGAACCAAAAGACTATTTGCCGAAGAAAACTATGGGGAGGTGTTATTCGAACTAATCACGCTATAAGTATGAAAAATTAAAGTGGACTAAAAGACAGCTCGTAGCCCGCGGGGACTGAACCAGCAACCTTAGAATAACGCGTCCGATGATCTAGCAATTAAGCGACGGTGGTGTTCATCCTCCCTTCTTGTCCACATTATTCGGTGTACATCTGCATTTCAACCTCGCAGCGTTAGTCAGCGCTGCCCGTAGCCATGACGGTGAGTGTGGAACACTTTTCTTTTGCCGGCCGCTGTCTCGTATCACTTGATATTTTACGAGCAGACAGCTGAACAATAGTTCCTCGCATGCTACCTGAAGGCATCAAGTCGGCAGAACGAGACCCTCGCCATGAGTGCACGAGACAAGCAGATTTTTAGTGATCATTTTTTTTTATTTTGACATATTAATAAGAGAACCAACAGACACTTAAGCCAAGGAAAGTATAAAAGACGTTATTTGTAGTAGTTATCGTAGTTATGTTGTGTTATAGTAATATTACTCCTATTTTGTGTTTTTCTATTTCGAGAATCCACCGGGTCTCGCATGGCACAACGTCGGCTTTGTCACGAACAACTTGTAGGTTAGCCAGGACACACCGATGCATCACATGCCGTTCAGTGCCATGGTATACCATCAGTCATCGCCCTCCGAATCGACGCGTCATAACGCCACGACATGTCGCGCCACGCCTATCTACAGCACACGACTCGCGACTGGTTTGCACTCTACAGGCACACACTGCAGCAGCCGCAGCCGGTAAGGGAGTGCTGCCAAGGCCGTTACCGGAAACGTCGACACGCCTCCTGTGTCGACCACCCACCCCCACGAATTTCCCACCGCCAGCAACATCAACGTACATCTACGCCCACTGGCCTGTCCGTGTTAGACGCCCACGCTACTCTTTCTTTCAGACACCAGTGCCTCAGTTTTCGCGGGAACTGCTCCTGAACAGCCTCTGTGTGTTGAAGTTTCGTTGTGCTCAACTACAGAAGTTCTCGACCCACTACCAATTTCCGCCATGTCGGTTTCACTCACTATAGCCAACAGCGGGCCTTCATCGCTATCCTCGCCCGCTGCGCAGTTCCCAGAGTTACCTATCGGAAAGCTAGTGATTTTTTATCCTCCTCGCATGGTGATGAACTGGACTGCCTAGAGACCCTTTGTCTTGCTTTAACCACCGACTTGTACTTACGCCCCGATAGTTTTCATTTAGGGTTCATTTCTGGGGGGGGAGTAATCTGCAGCGTCATCATTGTTGCTTAATACCATGACCATCATCATCCTTTTTCCCGCACTGCTCCTCTCACGCGGCTCATGCCGAGAGCTCGAGGGGCGGGCTACGAAAGACGCGCTCTCGTTCCTGGCTGGAATTGATCCTGACCGGAATGGTTGCCTTCTGAATGATGTAGCGAGAGTGGGACAGCTAAGTCTGCCACCGTCACGTCTCTCTGTAGCCCTCTACAAGGCTTTTCTCTTCATCCAGTGTTGCCGGAAAGGCGCCTAATATATACGACAACCACATAAAAAGAAAGAGTCATTTTTTTTATTTCGTAAATTAAACAAATTCTTTATGGCTCATATAAAAACACATGCCATTTTAACAAATTAGCGAATTAAAAAGCCTCGACATGTCATTTATGCTTTAAGCCTGTGCTTGTTATTCTATAGATTTAGTCATTTTTTCGCCGTTTTCACAGTTTCAGTTTAAACAAGCAGCGCCCTTTTCTTTTGCTGCGGCGCTTTAAGAAAATGTATAGCGGGAACCACTCCACACTATGTGTCATCGGTGAAACTATTTTTCAAAAAAAGACACTCAGTGCTAAACACATTTTACTTGAAATCACTTTGCCCGTGCCAGTTTTTCAAGGACATATATTAGAGTTACTATGTTGAATGCCATTAGTAACTACCATGTAGTCTTGACATCCAAAACATAACATGAGTCCTTTGTGCCATTATGCTTTTGACAACGTTCGCTTTCATATAACTCATTAGCCCTGGACAACTCTCATTCTCTATAACCTGTCACGGAGAGAAGAGAACCATAACCTTTTCGTGCTTTTCATAATTCTCTAGCTTTTCATAGTTCTCGGCAGGACACTGCTGAGAACTATGAAAAATTAGAGAACGATGAAAACACAAATACTTTATCCGTTGTTTTAAGTGGTGTTTTTCAAAAACAATGAAATTCAGACTATTGCTTAATAAGCTCGCTGAACAAGCCCAACAGCTAAATTCTTTCTATTGGCAGCCTCCATTGTTTTTACTTGATAGATGTCACCACCTCTGCAACGCAGCTATTGTTTCTTTTGTTATTCAAGTCGATAGCTGGAGCATAGATGTGGCTGGTCGGAAAGCAGCAGCAAGTTTTCTTTATTATAGCTAGCGTTTAAGGTCCTATACCGCATGGCACTCGCTCATCGCCCATTGAAGGAAAGGAAAGAACACCATACCAAACTAAGTGCAGCTTTTGTTTCCTTGGTCGCTGTGGTTTTGATTAAATAGCGCCGATGCAAAGGTCCTATACCGCATGGCACTCGCTCATCGCCCATTGAAGGAAAGGAAAGAACACCATACCAAACTAAGTGCAGCTTTTGTTTCCTTGGTCGCTGTGGTTTTGATTAAATAGCGCCGATGCAAAGGTCCCCGTTGTATAAGCGCTCGTTCGATCGATCGCGGCCGTTCAGGGGTGCTTGAGAGGGTTTCTGGCAGCTAGTTTTAATGAACGCTTGGAGATTTCACATTTAGCTACTAATCTCAATGAAAGTTCTTGATTTAATTATTTACTAAGCTTCTTCATTAGACCTTTGCTGTAGGAAGAGCCATAGAGAAGAAACTTTTTTTTGGTTCTAAAATTGAATTTTCACGACGCGCCACCATTGACTTAATTAGGAAGCCATCACTACACCATTATAAACAGCACAGTGTTGTCAATAGCGGAAAAATTGGCAAAAGGATTACTTTTTAACTCTTTCGTTACCGCATGAAAATGGCCATTTTTTATAGGTCTGAGGAAGAAATTTATTGCTAGTATAAATAATGCTCTAGGTAACATTGCAGCACACCAAATTGTACATAATGAATTGCTCTTTATAGATAACACAAGTTTCAAAACAAAAAAAAATGTTACAAAACTTATAAAAAAATCTGAAATCTACCGCTTTTGCAGGAACTTGAGAAAAACAGTACAAACAAAACACAATATCTACAAAAATATTACGAACAACCAAAATTCAAAATATACATTTTGAAGGGAAATGATCTAGGAATATTCTAAAAGAAAAATAAACAATCTGCATAAAGCCATTTTTCACACAGATCAAAAATACACAGCTGAGGATGGCCCGGGCTGGCTTGAAACATTGTCGCTGTCAGCGCTTCAAGATGAGCTGGTGTAGTCTTCGGACTCATAGCTCGACTCAGCTTCACTAAATTCGTGAGCGGGTTGAGCACGCTTTCGAGCGGAACGTTTTTCCCGCGACGGAGCCCCGCGGGTTGACGACGCCATGGGAGCGGCCGCGCGCGCCGACGCTAACGCCCGATGCGCCCCTCTCGCGTAGATAAAGAGAAACGAAACCAAAACTGCTGCAAACTGGCTAAAAAGGCCAGATCAACAAGTTAGAGACGCGACGGACCTTCAGAAACGAGCTGTATTTGAATAATATTGCGCAAACTCGGGAGCAAAGCTCGCTAGTGAGTAGCAGGTGTCGTTTTCATGTAATTATCACAGCCAAAATTTATTACCTCGCAAAAGTGACGACACAATTTGATAATTGACTTCTTGGGAATCGTTTGATACTGTGGCGACGCAAAGCGGTGCTTCTGTGTGCGGTGCAGAGAGCGCATGCGCCCGGACGAGAAAGTTATCTTCGAGAGGAAGGGTGATAATAAAAGTTCAGTTGTTGTTTGGGACGCGAGTTGTTCACTTGCGCAGCTCTGCCGAGCGACGCGTCTCAACATTGGTGACCCGGACTACAGACACAGCGACCGGAGTGTCGAACCAGCCGCAACATGGATTCAACACCCACGACCGACGCCACTCCGACAGTCTCCGCAGTCGACGGTAAGCTGCCCCCCTTTTTTGGACTGCGGACCCCGCACTTTGGTTCATACAAGTAGAATCTCAGTTCGCAGCCAGACGAATCACCGCAGACCTTACGAAATACCACTACGTAGTCAGCAGTCTGCCGCCCGCCATAGCCAATGAAATCAGGGATCTGTTGCTCGCACCACCTGTCGAAAACGCATACGCAACACTAAAAGAAACCCTTGTTCGCCGAGTTACGCCCTCCGAACCACAACGACTGCAGCAATTGCTTCGCGGCACGGAACTCGGCGACCGCACTCCTAGTCAGCTTTTGCGGCACATGCAACAGTTGCTCGGCGAGACATCAACCACGATAGATGGAGTATTGCTCCGAGAACTTTTTCTGCAAAAGTTGCCTTCAGGCGTCCGCATGGTCATCGCGGCCTCAGAGCACAAGGATTTAACCGCAGCCGCCGAACTTGCTGACAAACTGGTAGCAATGACACCGCCCACACCCATAGCTGCCGTGCAAGCGCGACAGCCTATAAACGAACTTCAAGAGATACGTGAGGAGATTGCTCGACTTGCCGAAACAGTATCAGCTTTACACACAAGCAGGAGCGCGCAAACGATAACCGAGCCTAACACGCCGCTACCGCAAAAGCAGCACGAGCATATCTGCTGGTATCATCGGAGGTTCGGAAGTAGTGCGCGTAAATGTGTCCCACCGTGCGCGCACTCGGGAAACAGCCGCGGCAGGCACTGAAGGCGACCAGTGCTACTACGTTGCCTCCAAGTCGTCCCTCAGTATTCTTTATTACCGACCGCAACAACGGAGTACGTTTCTTAGTTGACACAGGCGCCGAGGTGAGCGTGATACCGGCGTCACAAGCTGAAAGAAAGAAACCTAGTACATCGCCCTTGCAAGCTGTCAATAACACGGTGATAACAACATATGGCCATCGTTCACTGTCGCTGAACTTCGGTTTCGGCAGAACGTTTAGCTGGGTGTTCATAGCTGCTGAGGTCAAATTCGCCATACTAGGCGCAGACTTTCTCCAGTTCTTCGGTCTGTTGGTCGACGTCCGTAACAAACGGCTTCAAGATCCTGTTTCTCGGGGAGCGGTACAAGGCACGCCGTGTTGGCACCCCCCTATCAGCCCGGCCTTGCTTAGTCCGGCTGGAGAAACGTACTTCACCGCAATACTACAAGAGTTCCCAGAGCTGACGCGACAGCCACAGGCATTTCCAGAAGTAAAGCACGGCGTCCTGCATCACATCGAAACCACAGGCCCACCGGTCTATGCGCGACCACGGCGCCTGTCACCCGAGAAGCTACGGTTGGCTCGACAGGCGTTTGCCCACATGATGGAACTCAGGATAGTACGTCCTTCATCCAGCCCATATGCGTCACCTCTTCACATGGTCCCAAAATCGACAGACGGTGATTGGCGCCCTTGCGGGGACTATCGAGCGCTGAACCGGGTGACCGTGCCAGACCGTTACCCAGTCCCGCACATTCATGACATGACCTCCTTCCTGCATGGTGCTACCATTTTCTCTAAAATAGATCTAGTGCGAGCATATCATCAGATACCCGTAGCACCGGAGGATATTCCCAAGACCGCAATAACAACGCCGTTCGGAATGTTCGAGTTCCTACGCATGCCTTTCGGCTTACGCAACGCCGGCCAAACTTTTCAACGGTTTATGGATGGCGTTGTTCGTGGCCTCGACTTTTGCAAGGTATACCTCGATGATCTTCTGATCGCTAGCAGCACTCCTGAAGAGCACGAGCGGCATCTGCGCTACGTACTTCAGCGACTGACAGAGAACGGCATCGTTATCAATACGGCAAAGTGCGTGTTTGGGGTACCGACACTATCATTTTTGGGCCACAGCATCTCAAGTGCCGGAGTACAGCCCCAGAAGGACAAGGTGGAAGCAGTACGGCAGTTTCCACAGCCGAAAAACCTCCGCCAGCTTCGAGAGTTCCTGGGACTCGTGAATTTCTATCGTAGGTTCATCCCAAAATGCGCCAACATCCTTCACCCTCTCCACAGCCTACTTGCGGCATCTGGATCTAAGGCAACTGCCATTCAGTGGAACGACCAATCCACACAAGCATTCCGGATGATTAAGGAAGCTCTCGCAAATGCCACCATGCTCACGTACCCGCAGCTGGGTGTTCCTCAGTGTGTTATGGTGGACGCCTCCGATGCAGCGATTGGAGCCGTGTTGCAGCAGAGGGTGAGCGGAGTGTGGCGACCAATCTCCTTCTTCTCCAGAAAACTGAGCCCGTCCGAACGAAGGTACAGCACCTTCGGTAGGGAACTCCTGGCCATATACGCGGCTATCCGGCATTTCCGACATTATGTGGAAGGACAAGAATTTTTTGTGCTCACGGATCACAAGCCACTCACCTACGCATTACGCGCGAACTCCGATTCTGGTGCGCACGTGGCACGGGAGCTCCGCCAAATGTCGTACATTACAGAATTTACGACAGATATACGCCATGTTAGGGGCACGGATAATGCTGCTGCCGACGCTCTTTCGCGCGGTCCGATGAATGCCATCAGCCTGCCGAGCGGCGTGGACTTCACCACACTTACGACGGCCCAACGCAGTGATGGAGAATTGAAGCGTCTACTGACGTCTCCAACCACCGCCTTGAAGCTACAATGGTTGGCAGAACCCACAGGATCCGTATGCTGCGACATGTCTACAGGCAGGGCCCGACCGTTCGTCCCCTCGACCCTCCGTCGCAGCATTTTTGACTTGCTGCACAGCCTGGCGCATCCCGGGATTCGAGCCACGCAACGGCTATGCACAGCGAGGTTCGTGTGGCCAGGAATAAACCGGGATGTCCGACACTGGACACGAGAGTGCCTCGCATGCCAGCGCTCCAAGGTTCAGCGACATACTGTGACCCCCCTTGGGATCCTTCCCTCTGCCGGACTGTCGATTTGCCCATGTGCATGTCGACATTGTGGGACCACTGCCGTTGTGCCAGGGGCAAAGCTACTTGCTAACCTGCATCGATCGCTTCACACGATGGCCGGAGGCAGTGCCCATTCCAGACATGACCGCTGATACCGTCGCCCGCGCATTTATCTTCCACTGGGTGGCCCGCTTCGGAGTGCCAGCAACCGTGACTACGGATCGCGGAACACAGTTTGAGTCAGCCCTGTTCGCAAGCGTCACCCGGCTCTTGGGTACTTACCGCATCAGAACAACGGCCTACCATCCGATAAGCAACGGTATAGTGGAAAGATTCCATCGCCATCTGAAGACGAGCCTGACAGCTACTGCGAGTCACAGTTGGGTAGAGGCACTGCCGTTTGTTCTGTTGGGCGTAAGGACGGCTCTGAAAGCAGATATTGGATGCTGCTCCGCTGAACTGGTGTACGGAACAACGCTTCGCCTCCCAGGGGAGTTCTTCACTACCAGTAAGGACGAGAACGGGTACGCGAACGCGGACTACGCCGTACGACTACGAGACATCATGAGCAAGCTACGCGCTGTTCCTCCGCGTCCGCCCGCAGCCCGGTCAGTCTACGTCGACCGGGAACTCTCCTCCTGCTCTCACGTGTTTGTGAGGCACGACGCCGTACAGCGTCCACTCCGGCCCCCGTACGACGGCCCTTTCAAGGTGTTGCGACGGGCAGACAAGCACATTACAATCGACAGAGGTGGTCGTCACGACGTGGTTTCTCTAGACCGCGTAAAGTCAGCACACGTGGACTCCGACAGCGAAACACCTGCACCACCTCGAGCTCCATCTTCGCAGGCACCCCCCGCCAGACCACGTAGCGCAGCCCCAACAAGTCCTCAAACGGTTCACGCGGAGTGGACGGTGTACGAGACCCCCGGTGCGCATGAACTTATGAACCGCAGTGGGTCGTCCGAGTGCGGCCGTTGTGCGCGCACTCACTAGGGGGGAGTACTGTGGCGACGCAAAGCGGTGCTTCTGTGTGCGGTGCAGAGAGCGCATGCGCCCGGACGAGAAAGTTATCTTCGAGAGGAAGGGTGATAATAAAAGTTCAGTTGTTGTTTGGGACGCGAGTTGTTCACTTGCGCAGCTCTGCCGAGCGACGCGTCTCAACAATACCAAAATGTTGATAATAACGGAGCACAAACATGAGCAGCGCATTTTTTTCCCCGAGTATGGCAGCCACGCCCCCTTTTCCAGTAACACATGCGCATTCGTTCGCGAAAAACTCCGTCAAAAATCGCAGCGTCGTCAGAGTGGGAAAATTTAAACGGATTGTAGAAGAGCAGTCCCAGAACTAAACGCGAGATGCTGCAGCATGCACGGGAAAAATTTTTAACGCGTCGAAATCGGCAGCTTTTTTTCGTCGATCACCGGTGATCGATTTGAATAGGCGTGGTAACGAAAGAGTTAAGAGCTCCCTCATGACAGCTGGCTGGTTTCGATCCCATTATTACTCACAATT
>JALIZH010018727.1:0-20000 GCA_030522465.1 Rhipicephalus appendiculatus | reverse complement strand
GGGCTTTCCTGATAATGGTTTTATAAAGACATTATGGAGTTCACGTTCTCCGCGCAGTCACATTTTCTTAAGGGAGTCACTCCTCTGCTCCCCCCAAATTTCTTTCGCCGCCCTCTGGCGTGCGGTGCTTTAGCACTCGCTGCTTATCTGCTCACACGTCAGGCGTGTCATCCTCTTACTCTCTTTCCCTCTACGTCCCGAAGCGCTATTATCTGCGCGAAGGCGCCGTTTGCAGCAGCATTCTTTCCGTAAAGCCATGCAGTACTGTCCAGACCGAACGATCTCCATCAAACCATATTGCTACCTAATTTCTGTAAGTAATTACTTCGTTTCAAGCGCCTCGCATTGTTGAAAGTTTTGATACATACAGCCACCTCATGTGCCCTGCAATAGGCCACCGGCTTGGTCAAGCTATTTTCTGCCAAAAGCTTATGTAGCCAGTGGCATCAACTACAACGCTCGCTCTTCCGGAAATATGTCTGTGTTAATGCGATAACTTTAGATGGCTCATCAAACGTGAAAGTTGACCATCGGTGGCGTCGGCGTCAGCAAGAGTGATGCAGAAAATCATCATCACTTGATGACGCCACCACATTACGGCATCATGACACGACAGATCGCCAAAATTTGTGACGTGCATGATGCCATCAAGACGTCACTATTACGTCACATAACATGACGTCACATGATAATGCGATTACGTCACGTCGGGTCTTGTTTGAAGGTGCGGAAGATCACGGAGGCAGTGCAAACCCAGCTGAGGTGCAGAAAGCTTGAAATTCCTCAAATTCTGGAGCCTCTGCTACACCACGTTAGGTGCATAAATATTTTGAAGGGGTGCCATGGAGGATTAAGACATAGACTGAGAAGAAAAAAATGCTCCCACCTCCCCGAAGAGAATCGTGAGGAAATGCGAATGCATTTCGCGCGCGCTTCACTCCATTTATATATACGTGCGAGCGAGCGGACGGGAGAGTAGGGCGCAGGGAGGAGAGAGAGCGAACGGCGAGAGAAGGAGCGGCGAAGCACTGCACCTACCCTCTCCTACACTCTCTAAACACACGTGGGAGCTCCGCCGAGCTTCCGCGATGCGAGCGCCCTCACACACCAGAGCGCGCTCCTCCTCTCCACTCACTCTCCGCTACTCCGTCCGCACCACCTGCTCGGGTTGCCAGGGGTGAGGATAAGCGCGCGCGCCCGCAGCTGCTGCTATGGCAGACTGAGTAAGAGCGGAGAGATAACACCTGCCGGCGCGCACACCTCCTCAACCTATCCTCCTCCTCCTCCTCCGCGGACAACGCCGGACAACGCCGGATTCCTGACATAGCCCGACTAAGAAATGCATTCGCATTTAAAATAAGAAGATGACTTTCGCCTTCCAGTCGTCTTAGGCGAATGCTTAAGGGACCCGTGAGCTGTGTATTGCTTGGAGGTGTGCGAATAGTCGAAAAGTTCGAGTAAGGAATTGAATAGCGTTCTGTTCGACTCGGTGCTCGAATCGAGTGGTATCGAACATCTTTGGAATATTAAGCACCGATTAAGAGAGACGAAGGGGAAGGCCGGGAGGTTAACCAGATATTAGCATCCGGTTTGCTACCTTGCACTGGGGTAGGGAAATAGGGGCACGAAAGAGGGTGTAGAGAGAGAGAGAGAGAAAAAAAAGAAAATGAAAGGAAAAAAAAAACGCACGCACACGCAGGATAAAAAAACAACACGCACAGGAAGGGCGTTCTGGCTAAAGTCGCTCAGAAAGGCCGGTCAATTGCAAAAATCGCAGTAGCGCTTGCAGGGCCTTCTTCTGCGACGTTGTGTCCTGTCGATGGCTTAAAATCCTTCCTTCCGACAAAAGTCGGTCATCTAACTTGTTGAGCGCGTTGCAAAGGCATAGTCGCTGTGCCCTATACTGTAGGCAATCGCAAAATATATGTCCATTTGTCTCCTCATTACCACAGGAGTCATAGGCTGCGGTGTCGGCCATCCCTAATGCAGAAAGCATAGGCGTGGGAAAGCAACGATGAATAAACCTGAACGAAACGTTGGAACAGACAGGGGGCCAACGTTTCTTCTTTCAATCATCGAATTAACAAGAAGCGTGCGCCCCAATGTTTTACACGACTATCGACGCTATCGTGACTGCATAATGAAGGCGTTATGCTTAAAACTGCAGTGTCTCCAAGTACAAGTAGAGACACTGATCAACAATTGATAACTGTACTATAGGGACATCCGTACAAGGGAACAACCGTCAACTGTATACTTCAAGTATTCAGTGTCGCAGTGCGGCATCTTAGGAATACGGCACTGGGTAGGCATAGTGACGCTAAATAAGAAAAACGCACTACACGGCCGCATCACCTAAATGTAATCCACTAAGGGGTCAGATCGTATTTATGTCAATGCGGGCGCTGCCCTACGATGCGCTAAGAAATGCGACGCGTTCCGCGGCCGTACGTTCATCATAAGCACCATTAACGTTAGAATCCATAAGATGCCGTATTCAAGGAACCTGCAACCGGATGATGCAACGCGTCTTGCGTTACACTTGTATGGATATTGCGACACGCGACTGAGAAAACTTCGGGCGTTACGCGATGGATATTGCTGGTCTGTAATCTACTTATCCGACCTTGACGCATGAAAGTTACCGTGACAGCATCTTAGGTTTTAACCGGTGAAGCGAAGTGCTTTAAGCGGCCTCGATTTCCCCAGAGGTATACCTCCCGAATGAAAAAAAAAAAAAAAAAAGAGCCTGAAGGAGAGGCGAAACATAATCCCACGCCTGTTCCGTCAATGGAGATTAATGTCTCGGTGGATCGCATTATTTTTTCTTTTTCTGCCCGTAATTTGCAGCTTAACCTCTCACTGAGTTTCTGTCGTCTTAATCCTGACTGAAGGATGGTGCGCTCGGCGTTTTTTCCATAATCATGGTCTATTTATTAATGTGAAAAATTTTTTTTTGGTCCCACATGCAGGTCCAGGAGATGACGAAAGTGGGAAGTATGAAGACTTAGTTGTAAGCCTAAAACGAGCACTGTGCCCAGATTTTGACACATCACTGAATAAACCATGGGAGACGATGTCGTCGTCAGAAGTTTCAAGCAAAAATAAAAAAAAATGGTAAAGGCAGGACTACTGAATTTTGGAGCGAATATAAAAAATAGATTGAACTGTAAAACAAAGTCACCAGAAGTTAAAATATGAGAGTAATGTTAAAAGCTACATTTCACGGCTGCTTTTGTGACTTATCGTTATTCTCGATACAAATTTCGCTCTTATCAGATAAAAGGCCAGACAGCGGACACTACATTTGCTTGAGAGCAAACGTGGGTGTGGTATTTTACTTATCATTACATCCTCCTCGACCTCCTTCTCTTTTACTGTCTTATTTACGTTAGCGTCTTGTCTTATTTTAGCGCGGCCGACGTCCATGAAGGTAATACTTTTCAGTGGCTCGTTGCGCAGTCACGTTGAGCGTATCTCAGTGATAGTGTTGTAATAATAATAATAATAATAATAATAATAATAATAATAATAATAATAATAATAATAATAATAATAATAATAATAATAATAATAACAACAACAACAAAAACAGAAGATGCTCGAAACTAAAAGTTGTCATGTAATTCTGCAGGTTTTTATCGTGGTATGCGCGCTAAATAGAGAATTAAAATAGTCGATACTGGACTAATATGTTCGGATGGAATGTTTATTTTCTTCAAAACAATGTTATCTCAATCCCTCTTTTTACTCGGATACAAGTGAAAGGCTACAATGGAAAACATGGAGAGCGATCCCCCATCGGTTGTACAGATGCAGTGGCGAGAAGAATAAGCAGCTTGTAAGGAAATCCATGTGAAGTAAAAACGTTCACAATCTGCTTGAAGAAAACATTCAAGATGAAAAGTTACTGTCCGAGAAACAGTGGTATAAGAACCTGGCTGAAAGAGGGGGGCTTAAGGAGGCGGACGAACCTAGGAGGGGGGATTCAAGTGGATTAGCCAGTGTGCGAGCGAGAACGAGAAAATATAGAACACGAGAAAGGAGGGCGTGGGAAAGAAGGCTGGAGAGGATGAGTGGACCAGAGAGGAAACCATTGCGGAGCTTCGGGGATTCACCAAGTTCGTTGAGGCATCGATAATTAATTGTGGATGACAGGGCACGTGCCTGTGGAAGAGAGCGGAGGAGGGGGAGGAGGAAAACGCAAATCGAGAGAGTGCCGCGTGCGAGGGTTATGCTGCGGAGAGAAGGAGGGGAGGGGTGGTAGTTTGACAGCATTGGGATCCTCGGGTATCACTCACCGTTTGAACGAGGCCAAAACACACCTCCACTCAAACCAAGGAAAAGGAAGGAAGCAATCGAGTCGTCCGAGCAACGCCAGTTCGTTCCGCATGTTTCTTACTCCGGAACCTATTTCACCCTATTTCCGTTCCCCTGGTCGCTTTGCCTCCAGTTTATTCTACGCAGAAACACACCGTGCTTGCCTCGAGGTTCAATTAATCTGAGAAACGGCGGTGCAGGGCAGGCGGAGCACTTCTTGACGAATGGTGGAGTGCGAACCAGTCGGCTCTCTCTCCCTCTTCCCCTTTCCTCAACTGGGTGTACCTTCCCCTCGTCCCCAAGGACTACGTTCTTGCGCGTCCCTCGATTTTCTCGGCGTTCTGCCGAAACACACACGGAGGGCGGGGAAAACTGTGGCGACTATCTGCGTATAAACGCTACCGCCTCATCTTGTATTGATCCGTGCTTTCTGGGCGGTGGAGGTGCCGCTCCGGGGGGCCCAGGATATCGTTCGCGCTGCCTGAAAACCTTGTTGCCCTCGGTTGGGGAGCAGTAAACCAAGTTAGGGCACGCCACGCTTCTTCAGAGGCCAATCGCGCCCCACTGCGGAAACCTCCGTAATATTCGGTCGGTGTGTTGGGAGGGAAGGGGGGGGGTGGGTGTACGCTATGATTCCTGCAGACTCGGTTCTGAGCAAAGGTATACCTCATAGCGCAGCCTGATGGGCTGTAGTTGGGTTGGCGACTAGACGGAAGATCTAGTTTGTCACCTCTGTGGCCCCCCCATCGTTTGTATAGACAAAATGAATGCATCATTTGTTGCATGTTATGCTTTATGTGCACTAGTTTGTTACGAGCTCTTTTTTTTTTTTTCTTTTTGGTAAGGTGTGCAAATCAGCGCAGCCGACAGGAGGGGACAGAAGAGAGGACACAGAGCGCAGATTTGCACTTATAATCGTGTTGGATCAACACGCCCAATCCTACAGTCTTTTTCTTTTAGGTAGTGGGTTGCGCTTCCGTACATATTTTGTTATAGCTTGCATTCAGCCACGAATCCTTCCACTGATGTTTACGCAAATCACTTCGTTCTTATTTCAGTGGTGTCGATGATCTGATCCCGTGAGAAGTACGGAAGCAATTAAAAAAAAAACTATTTCACAGTATAAAATATACTTCTGTCAGTATGACTGTACATATAGGTGTTGGTATTAGATGCCATTTAATGAGCGATTTAGAAGGAGCACAGGCGTTTCGTCACCCTATGCTACTCATTATAAATATGGACGGTGACTGTTAAACCTGCGTTAGGGAAGCCGCCGAAATAAAAATATAGTGCATAACACTTTGTTTACTTGTCGGTGAGTGTTGCCTGTGCATGCGGAGATATTGCCGCAGCCTCTGTTGTATGAAGTAAGATGCGTAAGGGAGAGGACCTCAAAGACTGCATAGATTTGTGTCATGTGCATGCTGCCTTAGGCAATGAGGTCTCTATAAATGCGTCCTTTCGTCTTCCTTTCGCTACAGTATATTGGTAAATGTGACGGAAATGCAATGTAAGCATGTTTGGTTGCACGTTTGCTCAATTACGGTTAGTAACGGCAGTGTGAGCGAGCGTTTGGTCTGCCTGAGTGGTGCCTCCTTCAGCCATTTAGAGATTTGCTCCCACGGATCCATCAGATTGGCTTCGATTTACCGTTCAAGCGAGTGGAAAGTGCGAAACTTGATCTTGCGTTATCTTCGATCTGTGGAGCAGATGAGCACCATCTGCTCCACACTTGACTGCCACGTAGAAGAATGCCGGTTAGAACCCTGATTTTTATCATCAAAGCTGTTTAAGCTGTCGGTCACTTGTGCGCCGTCTTGCACAACGCCTCAGGTGGGCATGCGCCACAGAAATTGTGCAAGCCTCGTCACCGTGTACGGCAGGAGCGAGTTTCAAGCGAAAATGAACACGAGAAAAAAAAGAGAAATAAAGAAAGAAACGGAAAATAGAGAGAAACACAGGAAGAGAGAGATAAGAAAGAGGAAGCTATATATATATATATATATATATATATATATATATATATATATATATATATATATATATATATATATATATATATATATATATATATATATATATATATATATATATATATATATATACACTTTCCTAAAGAACTGTTTATTTGTCAGCGTTTCGATGTGCGACCGTTCACGAGATCGGTCTACGATCGAAACGTTGTCAAATAAAGTCTTTTTTGGAAGCGTATACCATTCCCCTACTTGTTTTACGGCAACTGAAGACAGATTCTTCATAATCTCTCTCTCTCTCTCTCTCTATATATATATATATATATATATAGAGAGAGAGAGAGAGAAAGAAAAGAAGATAGAAAATGAAATAAAAGAACAAACAATAAAGAGCTACAAAAAAGAGAGAGAATGAGAAAGAAAGAGAAGAAGAACGACAGAGAGAAATAAAAAAGCGAAACAAGGAAGGCCGCCCAACTCTGCTCATCCTCGAGACTTGGCACCACTAGCGCGAAGCTGACTTCATTTTTATCTTATTTTTATTATGGTCACGTGAGTTTTTTTTATCGCGTGACGCTTTTTTCAAGGCCACCTGCGGCTGAGGCATTTATGGTTCTCGCCTTAAAAAATAAAGTATTTGAGGATAAACATTGTACATACTGCAGGCGAAGAAACGGAGAGTTGAAGGCCTCACAGGCAATAGTGCGAGACGCGCTTGGGTCAACCATTTCGCTTCATGTAAATTCCTGAATTCTGGTACATGCTTATTTCTAATGCAAAAAAAAAAAATACGTAGCTTCGTGCGTACACTGTAGTGTCCCATAGGCAAAAGCTAGCACAGGGAATCGCTCTGGGTTTTACACATGCGTGTATTAAAAGACACCAATAAAAGCCCGCTTAAGCTAATTAGGAATGACCTCAGCCGCAGACTACGTGTTCATGCACGAAGCGAGCGAAATGTCACCGCATTCCGAAGCCATTTCCGAGAGGCTCACAATGAAAAGCTGGGGAGGTGGGGGGGGCGGGGGGGTGCATACCATCAGCGGTTTCAACAATGAACGGCAGCGAAAGATGAAAGTCTGCGAGGGTGGCAAGGAGAAAGAGGGAGAGAACAGATTAATTCGTGTAGTCCAAACGAGGACACGGTGCGGCCCGCAGGCAACAAGACAAAAGCCCCCGCAGAGTGGAGAGGGTAGAGAGCCGAAGAATCGTATCCCGGTGAGCTCGCGTTCATTCGGAAGAACTCAAGCAGGGATAATTAATTGCGGCCGGTGACAGAACCAACGCAACCAGCCGCGAAATAAAGAAAATGCGGATAGAGAAGACAGGATGAAGAGAAAGCGTGTGAGGCCCGCCGGGGAGTCTCTTTTGTGCCTAACCTCAACCTAGCGCAGGGCCAGTTATCGTGCGCGCTGCCGACCGGCAGCATTGCATGTTCTCCTCCCGCAGTGCGCTCTCTCTGCACGCGATGGCTCGGCACTGCGGGGGGGTTCAATTAACTCGAGTGCCCGTAGTCAGGGGCTGCGCACGTGGAGTTGTTATCCGCGCTTTACTATAGCACTGGCTTCGCCTCTGCTCCCTTATCCCTCTCTAGGCTTGACCCCGACGCCCCTTCTAGGTTTTCTAACTACCACCCCACGTGCTCTCACCTGCACGCTGTTTACCTGGCGAACACTACGAGCCCTCTTTCGGGCATCACAATCAATCCCTAACGAGCAGCGTGGTCGATATGACGATGAATGCTTGCACAGCGGGTGACTGCGGCTCCACTGTTGTATGAACTTCATTCGCCTCCGCGTAGTCTCGCCAAGTTAGCTTATGACGCTTTGCGAAGCTGCAGAGATTCTGTCAGTAGACGCCGGTGTCAACTGTTCAACGTTGCTAAACGATTGCTGCTCCATGGACGAGAAAGATGCGGGATGCAGCAGCAGTGAGTTTTACAGGTTCAAGAAAAGATTAATAATACACAGCGCAGAATGAACAAAGGACGAGAAAAGGAACCACAAAGACAAGCGCTGACTTTCAACTGAGGTTTAATGAAAACAAACATGCAATATAAGTCTCCCAAAACGCATCACGTGAGTGCCACGACAATCGCATACTAACTTCACCACGTCTAACAAAAGACTCTTATCGGAACCTAACAAATGCACGATAAACGCGCGCGCAGACCAAATACCAACCAAAGGAGTGCACCGGTACTAAGCATCCAAAAAGGCTAGTTCCTTCTGGGTCAACGCAACCGAAGGTTTGCTGACGCAATTGCCCTTGGCAATGAACGAGGCCTCAATAATCACCCTGGTTTGATCATTTCCATGTTTAGCCAGGACCGCGGTTTGGTCAAACGCAGGAGTGCATCCACACTGAGCGCAGTGCTGGGCAAGGAAACCGTCGTTTCTTTTCTGCACCTTCAAATTGTGCTCTTGCAACCTGATATTCAGGCAGCGCCCCGTCTGCCCAACATACTTCAGACCACAGGAAAGGGGAACACTGTACACGACTCTGTCAGCACATTCAACAAATTGATTTTTGTGTTTCACTTTACATTTGCGTGACGCCTGCTTCACAGGGCATGTTTTTGCACATAACTGATGCAGTTTGTGCGGCGCAGAAAAAGAGAACGGAAACGCCCGAACGACGGCCTATCTTTCTGAGTCGATGTGACACACGGTGCAAGTAAGGAATAACTGCGAACCGCTGCCTTGACACCGGCTGTTCGTCGCGAACTCTGTTAGACATTCTGACTTTTCTTCTTAGTGCCTCTGCGACAGAAATAAGCAGATGTGTCGGGTAACCTGCTCGCTCAAACCGAGTTATTTGCGCCCTGAAGCTGCCATCAACAGCGTGAGGACAGGACCTTGTGAGTGCATTTAAAAGACAGGTGCGCACAATACCTCTTTTTGCTGTGGGTCGGCCCACAGCAAGCTGGCAAAAAAGAGGTATTGTGCGCACCTGTCTTTAAATGCACTCACAAGGTCCTGTCCTCACGCTGTTGATGGCAGCTTCAGGGCGCAAATAACTCGGTTTGAGCGGAGCAGGTTACCCGACACATCTGCTTATTTCGTCGCAGAGGCACTAAGAAGAAAAGTCAGAATGTCTAACAGAGTTCGCGACGAACAGCCGGTGTCAAGGCAGCGGTTCGCAGTTATTCCTTACTTGCACCGTGTGTCACATCGACTCAGAAAGATAGGCCGTCGTTCGGGCGTTTCCGTTCTCTTTTCTGCGCCGCACAAACTGCATCAGTTATGTGCAAAAACATGCCCTGTGAAGCAGGCGTCACGCAAATGTAAAGTGAAACACAAAAAATCAATTTGTTGAATGTGCTGACAGAGTCGTGTACAGTGTTCCCCTTTCCTGTGGTCTGAAGT
Organism: Rhipicephalus appendiculatus; assembly: GCA_030522465.1. Classification (NCBI taxonomy): domain Eukaryota; kingdom Metazoa; phylum Arthropoda; class Arachnida; order Ixodida; family Ixodidae; genus Rhipicephalus; species Rhipicephalus appendiculatus. The sequence continues at coordinate 10,336 of JALIZH010018727.1, read as the reverse complement.
ATGTTAAGTAGACGGGGCGCTGCCTGAATATCAGGTTGCAAGAGCACAATTTGAAGGTGCAGAAAAGAAACGACGGTTTCCTTGCCCAGCACTGCGCTCAGTGTGGATGCACTCCTGCGTTTGACCAAACCGCGGTCCTGGCTAAACATGGAAATGATCAAACCAGGGTGATTATTGAGGCCTCGTTCATTGCCAAGGGCAATTGCGTCAGCAAACCTTCGGTTGCGTTGACCCAGAAGGAACTAGCCTTTTTGGATGCTTAGTACCGGTGCACTCCTTTGGTTGGTATTTGGTCTGCGCGCGCGTTTATCGTGCATTTGTTAGGTTCCGATAAAGAGTCTTTTGTTAGACGTGGTGAAGTTAGTATGCGATTGTCGTGGCACTCACGTGATGCGTTTTGGGAGACTTATATTTCATGTTTGTTTTCATTAAACCTCAGTTGAAAGTCAGCGCTTGTCTTTGTGGTTCCTTTTCTCGTCCTTTGTTCATTCTGCACCGTGTATTATTAATGGATCACCAACTAGCCCAAACCCAAAGCTTGCTTCAAGAGGTAAATAAAAAGAAGTTCGGGAAGTACCAATACCATCATCTTTGATTCTGACGAAGGCTGTGCCACGGCCGAAACGTAAACCAGTAAAAATATTCAATTTTCGTAAGTGTGCTCCTTCATTTCTTGACTATATATATATATATATATATATATATATATATATATATATATATATATATATATATATATATATATATATATATATATATATATATATATATATATATATATATATATATATATATATATATATATATATATATATATCGCACACATTTACAATTTTCTTCCACTTCACTCGTCCTACACACTAAAAGCGAGAATCAGTGCTCACAAAATCGGAGAGAGAGAGAAAAAAGTACGAGAGAGACGCGAGGAAATTTGAGCGAGGGAAGTCAGAATGGGGCCGACGCCCAAAATTCACGGAACGGGGTCCAAACAACGCGTTCGACCATTAAGCCCCATTACAATGTCGCGAGGGAGCCGCGACGTTCGTTGTCATCAATGACGAGCGTTGTGCGCCTAGCGCCGAATTAGAGAGTCAGGGTGTAGGAAGGCGAAGTGCAGCGGAGGGAGGAAGAAGATAGCTCGGCTACAACAAAATAATATAAAAGAGAAGCGCTCGAGAGTGTTGCACAAACTTTCTTCATCGCAGAGGAAGAGGGCGACGTGTTTCAAAGCGTAATGGCGACGAGGAGGAGGGAATTGTCGAAGACTCGCCCCCCTTTCAACCCGCTATGCTTCGCCTCATTAGTTCTGTGCAGGCTAATTAAAGGTTCGGGATTTTTTTTTTTTCAGAGAACCGGGATGAGTGCATAATGTCATTTTTATTTCTTTATTGAACTGTTAACAGACAGCCGCCTAGACAAAGAAAACCGAAGGAGAAGTTGAGGCTGCATTAGCCAGGTAGCGGCTCCATCTCCTGACGCAGTTCGAGGGTTGGTCAAGTTATTAACGCGAGAAAAATACAGAAAGCACGAAAAAAAAAATATCAGCTTTGTCAAGAATAAAAAGTGTATCATGGGGCGGAGCATATTTATTCACTTCATTTTTTATTGAATTTTTCATTTCTTATCATTTCTACCATTATCGTTTGTTACGTTATCTTATCGTTGGTTAAGCACGCAAAGATGATAGATTTCGACGATAAAGATAGCTGACCAAGCCAGTGACGAAAGGTGAAGAAACGAAAAAGTGGAATGCATCATTGCAATATCTAAGAGCAGCAACTCACTGCGCGATTCGTTCTGATACAGCTCATGATAGTGAAAATAGCAGTCATAGAACAAATAGTGGCAATAAATTCATTAATTTTGTTATTAGCTTTCAAGAACAGTAACGATAATTTTCGGACCCCTGTATAACCATAGCACCCACGAGTAGCCATTAGAGTATTCACTCTAGAGTACCCTGATAAGGGTAGTGACATATGAGATACTTTCTGTCGTTGTCAAGCGCCGATTTCGGCATAAACGGCAAATTTGATACAGATGATAGCATATGTGGGCATGGACTTGTGTCAAAATTCATAAATAAGTAGGCGCTTTCAGATGCAGATTTTAGGTTATTGCCGTTGCTGTTGTTTTATAACATATAATCGACTATTAACAGGTGTAGGTAATAGCTGTTGATCACTGACTTAATTATTAAATACTTCTAACGACAGTTCTAACACTTTAAAACAGCATCATAAGGAGATCGTGTATTGTAGTAGACGGCAGTATTCAAGCGCTGAACGTTGCATAATTCTTCGCGAACATACGAGAATGGTGAAGAGGTGTTGAAGCACATGAAAACGCTACCAGAGAAAAAAAATTATGAAGAAGGTATCCTAGTATAATACTGCTGGAAAAGCTTTCTTTTTCTTTAAAGTCATTTAACTTCACATTTTATTTTTATTTAAAGGAGAAGCACAGTATCATTCATTCATTTGATTTGCATACTTTCGAACACACTCACAATTGTTCCGTCCCTGACGACATTAAGTAGTTGAAATTAGAAAAACAACGAGAGACGCTTTAGTGACAATGTTCGACCTCCTAATAATCATGAAACAAAGGCATCGAAACTTTTATCGGCGCGCATCTGCAGCTTGGTAGGTTCGCAATGAAGCCGTGACCCAGCTTTAACTTACAGATCTACACATAATGAAAAGGTACACATATATAATTTATAAGCGCGACAGGGTTGGCCTATCAATGACAGCAGCTCCGAGAAGTACCTATCAAACCAGCCGCCAGTTTTCGTTGCAGGTTAGCTAACGTGAAGCCTTCGCTGCACTGCGCGTATTTCATGAGGCTTGCCATATTCGCGCCCATGGCGTCTGAACAACATTGTTTCTCCCAACTCAGCAACTCTCGCCCCATTCACCGTTGAAAGCGCGGTGAAGGTTGGGAAAAGGCATCATGGCGGGGAAAGAGGCGTCATCGATCGGCGCGGGGCGCGGGGGAGGATGAAATATTGCCGCCGATCGCTATCTTGGAGCGCTTCCAAGGAACGCTCAGGCTCTGCGCGCGCCGAGAGCGACTTTGTTCGCCGGGCGAAATTCGATAAGCCTACCGCAGAACAGGCTGAATTTTTAAACGCCAACAGCGCGCGGCGGAGGCTCATACGAAAGCGGCATGCCCATCTTCCTCCCCCTTTCCATCTAGCGCTCGCTCATTCCAGTGCCATTTCTCGTTGATCGTCGAATATCCTGTTCTCTCTTCTCATATTTCGCTTTCTCCACTAGTTGGGCTTTTTTTGCACGGCTCATGCTCGGCTGCTTCGCTGAGTTGGGGGAGGGGAAGGGTATTTTGATTGCGCGGTGTCTCGCTTCTTTCGCCTCAGTGTTGTTGCTTCGAACATGCTTTTCTGACAACGACGCGGCTGGCGACTGTCCTATTACTGAGGACAGCTGCAGGGCAGTCGTATCAACATGGCCTTGACTTTGGATTGTCGGTGACACGCGCCGGTCGCTACGCGCTTCGGGGGACTCGACGAGAGCGGGTGCCACTGTCGCGTCACTTTAACACAAGACGCGCTTTCCGCACAGGCCTCTATCGAAGCTTGACTGCACATATCCGTTATGAAATGCGAAGCGTTTCTCGGCGAACCACTTCCACCGCGTCTGTCTGTCTGTCTGTCTGTCTGTCACTCTAGCATCCAACGTCTTGCTGTTTCCGTATTCGTTTTGTTGGCTTGACATATGTCCATAGGCGTGCGCATGGTGTGGGGGGGGGGGGGGGGGTGGGGGGGGGGGGGGGGGCTTGAAGCCAGCCCCATACATTGAGAATAATAGGGAAGGGGGGGCGAGAGGGGGGTGGCGCAAAAGTCAGCCCCATACATTGACATGATAGGGAGGGGGGGCGCTGCGACGAGCCTTCGCCCCCCTGAAGGGGAACCCTGCGCACGCCTATGCATATGTAAGAACTCGCATGGCATGACATGAGTGTATGAAGAACGTGAATGATAGGAGGTGACACGAACAGCACAATATGCTAAGTACGTGTGACATGGCATAAATGAGAAGATGCCATCGTGATGCTAGGGTGATTGTTTCGTGACTTTCCAGTGACATGAGGAAAAGATTATACAGGCACCAAGCTGAGGCTTTACGTTGCAATTTTTTTTTCATTAATGACACCCCCACTGTCACAAGTACAGCACGAATGAATTGGGCAGGCGCACTTTTGTATTACTTCATTAACATTCTAACGTTTCTAGCATATTGATCCTGTTGAAGTTTTGCTTAGTGTTCGGTTACGAATAGAAAAAAATATTTGGCAGGAAACTCATACACTGGCTTGAAAGGGAATGCAGAAAAGGTTGCATTTTTCAGAAATTCTATAATATTCTATAAATTCTATGAAGTTCCGCCATAGGGTTAATGCTCATACAGAATTAGAGTACACTAAAGAATGGGAGCACTGTCATGCAACACTAACGTTTATTTGCACAAAATCTGTCGGGCTCACTTTGTCATGCAACTGGGCTGAGTGAGAGAGAGAGCGAGAAGCAAAGGAAATGCAGGGAGGTTAACAAGGTTGCACCCGGTTGGCTAACCTACACGGGAAAGGGGGAAATAGGAGAGAAATAAAGAAAGGAAGACGCAAATAGAGGGAAAGTAAAGTGTCTATAGTCGGTCACCACCTAAAAATGAACGTAAGCTCCGCCCACAGCCACCGTTATCCAATCCAGAGGGGGGCTTGCATAGATGCCCTGGCCAATCGCATTTGCTCATTTTACTGGCATTAAGCAGCTTCCCGCATTTCAGACAAGTGATTTTCCGATGCAGGCGCATTGGTGTCGTTGGTGTTGGATCGAAAACCTGAACTTCCTTCTTAACTTTAGCAAAGATTCTGAGATCACTGCTCATCAAAACGAAATATTTTAAATGGGTACGATGAACTTTTGGTTATTATTATGCATAGTACTTGCATTGACAGCGAAAAAGCACTCGTAGTTACCACGGAAGCCACCTAGCACGGAACCCACCTAGCACGGCTTCCTTGCACAGATGAATGACAGGCACGCAGCAGTTCTGAGGGCGGAGCTTGCATTTATTCTAATGTTGTAACCGACCATAGCTAAAGAAGGCCTCTGCTACAGACAGGTTGAACACGGTGAGAACTTACAATCGCACCTCGTTACACGAGGTGAGTGCAAGAAGCCCTGCAATTGACGCTGTCTCGAAAAGACGAGCGCTTCTGAGCGCCGCAAACCGGGAAGCGCCAGCAGCGTTGAATGGCGAATCTAGGGAATCGCGATAAGGAAGTGGGTTGCACATTTGCCAAGTTCCCACTGCCTGGAAGCTTCGCCAAGCGGACATCTATTCTCGCAAGACGAATTCCTCATCTGCATCTTGGACGGTGACTTCTGCTTGCTTGGACCACGTGTTTGAGAGGGGGGATTGTGGTACGACACTCGCAGGAAAGGCGGCCGTAGACGACCGTTCACGTAACCCGCACCGCAAACCAAGCTTATAAAACGTTACACATTTCACTCACGTAGCGACTCTGCGAGGCCGAGTACGGCGAGCCCATTAGCGCGTACCACAGCGCGCACGCATGGCGCTAGGGGCGGACGTTGCAGAGACGCACGCCACGGGGTGGCTAGACCGGAAGCGCTGCTGCCGTTCGTTCCGGAAATGCGGTCAGATCCGCGAAAACAGCCGAGTGGTGAAGGGCGGGAGGGCAAGCGAGGATTAGCGGAAGTAGCGGAAGGAAGCGGGGCGAGTTGGGACGAGCGCAAGATGAAGGCGGAGGCGGTCACTCACTGCCGTAGGCCTGCATGCGGCGTTGGACGAGGCGGCCGCTTGCTAGGCCTCGCGCGGAAGAGAGAACAGAGAGCCCCAGCGCATGGCCGGAAACGGAAGTGGCCATGGTGGTAGGGGCTATGGTCAGCGGCGAGCGACACACACGAATACAGAGAGACAGTGCCTGGGCAACAGCGTAACTTCGGGCAGTGGTTCAATGTGAGCGCCGCAAGCGAACCCAAGAATGAACTCCCGCTCCTCCTTTGTCCTACCGTAGACAGTTGCAGCTTCTTTCTTTGCATTCCTCGAACGTGGGAGGAACAACGGAGACAGATATGCCCGGAAAGGATTGTGCGCAGGGTACGCTGGATAAATAAAACTCTGGAAGCCGAGCTATGCACGAAATCAGAAGTCTGGCACAGAGAGCTAAATATGTGTCGTTATTGGGGATACTGGCTGCTCCAAAGAGGACGTGTTCACCGTTAAAGATACCATTAAAAGAAAACTGAGGCTTTCCAAGTGGCAATGTAGAGTTCTCAGTGATTCAAACATAACTGCACCCTATGATGTTCGAAAGTTTTGCTCGGGTTGTTATCGCTGGAGGGTCAAAGGCAGTCGCAATGTATAACGAAGGCTGTTGTCTTCATGGTATATTAACATGAATGAATCACCTCAGAGGCTCTAGCCCCTACGAGTGGCGTAATAAGTGCCAACAGCCACGAACGTAAAATACATAGGGTTTTTGATTACTAAGCGCTGCACAACTTTGTTGCTGAAGATAGAAATGTATAAGAGTCTGCGTACGAAAAGCGGGCGCGCGAGGACGGAACAGTGAGGTGATTCCACGAAAGATCGAACGTGCATGTCCGGACGATGTCTTTCTTCTAGCTGTTTTTTTATATGTTATGAGCACATTGAAAGTGCACCGAACAAAAAATTTCCTTTCCGAAAAACGCTCCTATCGTGCGAAAAAAATATTTGAAGGTGGCGGCTTGGGCGTCCCGCTTTTGCTCACCGCAGTATTTTAGGCCGAATTCAACGCGAACTCTAAAAGCTGTGTCAAAACCTTTTTCTGCAGGTTTTAATACGCAATGCTGTGAATTACAACCATGCTTTTTTATGCTGTCCTCAAAACGGAAAAAAAAAATGTGAAAAAATGGCAAACACGGCCCAAATCATAAAAGCTTGCTAAGTTTGATGCGCCTTGGCGCTTTTGATATTCCACAGACGAACTTCAAAACAGCGTCAATTATAGAAAACAGCCTTTGCAACATTTCTGCGAAAGATCGTTTTCCTACAAGCAGGGCAAAAGAAGAAAAAAATAGTTAAAGAAGCGAGTTTTTTTTTTTGAAAAAGCTGTTTTTCAAAACATAAAATTAAAAAAAGTCTCTTGTCTCAATTCAGACGACAATTTTTTTATCAACGAGTGATTATGTCACACAAAACATGGTTTCAATATGATATGTCCTCGTTCGCTTTGTTCACGAGATATAACGGGCCAAATTACCCGTGCTGTGTGTGCTCACTTCAGTGCCAATTGTGGTAGTTATCAGCTTTCAATGTGCGTAAATATACAGTTTGTATTATATTGCTGCAACAATACTTTGCTCTGGTGGCTTATGTTCAAGAAAAATGTATTCTCATATTTTATTTGTCTCTAGCCCATAGTAGCTATTGCATCGCACGCCGGACAAATCGGCGAAGCGGAAGAGCGCACGCCGAGCGAACGTGTTCGGGGAGTGAAGCAAAAGATGAAGAGGAGGACGAAAAGAGCGCGCGCCGGCCGAGTTATTGCGTTGCACGCGCTAGGCACAGCTAGAGTGCCAGGTGCTAGGCGACGCGAGATGCCATAAGAGGTTGAGGCCGTTCATGATGATGGTAGTTTCTTGTCGGGTAAACAAGGAGTTTTGCCTCTTCTGGTACACTCTAATCTTGCCGAGCTTAATTAAACAGCTGCACTAAAGAGGAAGCCCAGTAGGATATATTGAAACATCTAGTAAGAGTGGAAGGCAGCAGCTTTGGTCCACCACAGGGAGATTATTATTGCCCAACTGAAGGAGAAAATGACGTTGATTTCTGTTTCTTCGATATTTTGCTGTCAGCTTATTGGCCAATAAACTGCACAAGACCAATATGTAAATGATTTCCGTATTCAGGAAAAGTATGCTAATCAAACAGACACGGTAAAGTTATTTACATGGATGAATCGTTTAGCTGTAATGGTTTCCTGTCACCAACCGATGATGCTTGCGCAGAGCTGCGGACGATGAGCCTACCACGCTTGCCGTATGCAACGAATCTGCACATTCGTTCAAGCCAATTCTCGGGCCTGGTAACGAAAGACAGCTCCAGTGAATTGATATCAATCAGAAAAAAAATCAGAGACGCAAACAAATAATGCCGAGCAAGTGCCTGCTTGCACAAATAAACTTCCTCTTCAGCGTAATGTGTGGTGCAGACGAGCCGAAAATTGGGACGCATTAGAAAGATGTTTCCCAATCCTCTTCCTTGAGCGCACGCGGCGTTCGGAAAAGCGGCGGGTAGAAGAGAATAGAAGAGAATGCGCAGCGCTCAGCGTTTCAGCCGTGTACACCGCTTGCACAAGAGCCCATCGCATTAACTGCAGCCTTTCTCCGGCGGATGACGTGTTTTAAAGCAGCAGAGCCGGGGAAAAGTACCGCGTAATAGTTCGCGCATTGAAACGGCGTGTCCTATGCCCAGTCATTTTCTGCAAGCACGCTGTGCACAAAGCACTTCAAAGCAAAGAATCATTGATCGTGTAGCCTGTGTTGAACCTATTGGAAGCGTCTGTCGGCACAGAAATTCACGGTTGCAGCGAAAGCTGTCCGAAATGAACCTTACGTTTCTGTAGTCCGAAATATTTCGATAAATGAAACTCCGCGATTGCTTTCTGGGAACTGATAACAGTGCGTCCAAGCATACTTACCGCGGCTGCGAAATGCATCAAGTGCGACGTTGATGTATACTGTCAAAGACGGCAACGTCACACGCGCTGCTTTTGAGCTGTCAGCATCTCGGTGAGGCCTCACCACTGCTCCAATATGCCTATTTTTGATAAACAGTGGTCACAACCGACATTAATAAGGTGCTTGACACCACTTTTTGACTCAGTTTGAATAACACCCCTATAGCAACATTCTAACGGCGCTGCACACATACAGCCTAGCTTTATTTTAGCCTACAAACCGTCCAGTCTCTCACTTGGAGGTGTGAACTATAATAAATTGGACTATGAGGCAGCATGAATCATAATTCACCATCGTACTGCAAGAATTATCAAAGCCAGCTTTCAAATAAACAGCCCTCTGAGAGTCATCGGGGAAAAAAGAGAAAGATCTTGGAACAATGGTGGTTACGTCGAATTTCGCGGCTGCCATACTAAAGCTCAAATCAAGAGTCTGACGATAAAATACGGTTTCGTTGGAGCGTTCATCAGTTCAGAAGAAAAAAAAAAGGAACATGACAACAAATGTCAGACAAGGCGAAGCAACGACGGGAGCTTTTCACTTCAGGCCGTACGCACCGAGCTTCTAAGTTCCCGCTGAAATGAAGAAAAATGTGCTTGTCATACACGCGGAAAAATCTAACGATCAAAGCCAGTCATTAGTCATTTAAATCCAGCAGGGAATAGTAACAAGCACATTCAGTTCCAGTTCGGCACGCAAGGGGCTGATAAACTTCCCATCTGGTAAGTTCTTCGAACAAACGGTTATTTCCCAACTGCGCGTGAAAAATCGTCGTGCGCGGCTGCCACGGTTTGCAGAGAGTATACCGCTTAAACTCTCTCAGCTAGCGTCAGAGCCCCACGAAATTTCTTCAGCGTCAAGTAACCATGAAATTTTGCAGCGCATTCTCTTTTGTATGTCACATGTATAAAATGAGCAAAAATCGTAATAAAGACAGACTGAGCTGCCATACGGAGGGTGTGTAGAAACCATCGTGACATCATTGACGAAACGTCTTCCAAAACTTCACATGTGAAGTCTACGAGTGAATTAAGTGGCACCTTGTACAAGATCATGGTTATAAAATATTCAGATGAAAACTCGAATGTGCACGGCGAAAATAAACAGAAAATGGGAATTGAAAGGATGGTTTTTCGTTCTCAGACACAACCTAATGAAAACCAACCGACAGTTAAAGGAATGAAGGTTTAGGGAATGCTATTTGTTGTATTTTGACTGTATTGATGTAACTTACATGAATGTGCAGAAATAAAAGCCGTCGAAAGGGCAACTTGCCGCCGCAGTGAGCAAACCTGGAACCTCCGGATAACGCATCCGATGTTCCACCAATTGAGCTACAGGGGGGGGGGGGGGTCCTCCCGACCCCTTTATCGGGTGTGTCTGATCATTTAAACCGGAGAGTGTTATTCAGTGCCGCGGACTGACACTTCCAGCTTGACTGACACTCGCCGCTGACTAACATTCCCGCCATGGAAAGTTAAGTTACGCGAAGCGAACGCGCATTGGACACCACCAGACAACGCACCCAGCTAGCTAGGCAGCGAGGACAATATAGCGTGGTTG
>JALIZH010018726.1:0-23295 GCA_030522465.1 Rhipicephalus appendiculatus | reverse complement strand
GAGGGTCACACACACGTGCAAAATAGGGCTCGGTCAAGTGACTGAGTACGTACGCAAATGCTAATAACTTTTAAGTTGCATTCCTGGCATGTATGTGTCTGTTCAAGTGGAGTTTGGGGCAGGTGTTTGAATAATATAATTATGATTTGAGCAACATTTCATAATGTATAGCATTTTGTTGGTGTTCACCCACTTTTTGACAAAGAGAACCTCCCCATATTTATAGTCTCCCACCGGCACTAGCACGGGCGCCTTTGAATATCACATTTCAGCCAGCCTACCATGTAGTGTTTGTGAGAAGCGCTGCAGATTCCACTGTGGATACCCTATTTCCAATTGTTGGTTACGTACTTCGATGAAAAAAAATCACGCATATCCACAAAGTGAATGATGTTGGAGGAGCTTGCTCGGAGATGATCGGGTAACCCGCGAATCCTCCGTACACATCTCCTACCATCATATAGACGTGACAACGTTGTTATATACACATTACATGCGGCGCTCAGGCCGCGAGCCCCAGCTGCTGTTCGTTGCGAGCCCGCCGCGCTGCTGTGCGGTGTTCATGTGGCCGAGCGGTAACGAAGTTTTCACTGCCTGAGCTCCCGGCGAAGAGAAAATTACACCATCTCCCGCTAAAGGGAACCATGTGTAGATGCGAAGCAGCGGGCGCTAACGCTTACACTGGCGGCGGCGTTGACGCTGGCGCTCATCGCAGCGTTGCGCAGGAGAGAAACCTAGGGAGGCGAAAAGCACGCAGTGATGCACCGGTGTTTCCTACTGGAACATGCCAATCGCTGCTAATGGGCAAGGAGACAGAAGACTGACTGGACACAGACCCGCAGTCCGCTTTTAGTTAACGCGCACGCTGCGAATTTTTATTGTTCAACAACGCACAGGAGAAATCTCCCACCGGCACCACCTTGCAGGTCAAGATCCAGTGCGCCATATATACGGGGTGGCCAGTGAACGGTTGTGCAGCGCGAGCAGTCGGTTTTTTCAACCAAGAAACTCGCTAGCAGGCGCTGCCTGCGTCGGCGTCGCGAGGCGAGAGAGGGGGGGGGACGTGCATGCGCAGTGGGAGTGTGGACGCCCCGGGGAGGGATGCCTAGAGGAGAGAGGGGGGAGCGTAGGAGAGGAGAGAGGGAGGGGACGCGCATGCGACGTGAGCGGAGAAGTGTACGCGCCATCGCCCGCCGGACAGGGCGCGAGCTTAAGAAGCTTGCCGAACAAGCTCCAAAAAACTTTTTCTAAACACAGGCGATTTTCCGCAGCTTGTTTGTTTAGTCAAAACTAGATGGCGCCACCACCGCAACGTGGCCGTCCCCTACCGCGGCCGGCTCCTCACTGTGGTCTTTGGCACCGCCGCTCAATACGTCTCCATCCGCGTCGCGTCATCTGCTTGGCGTCTCCACAGCGTCTGCAAACACGCAAGTAAAAGCGAGCAGACGACAGCGCTGGAAAAGTCAACATGGCGTCACCTGTGGATGCAGTTGCCTTCCACCTCGAACTTATCATGTCGTCGTCCTGCGCTGTGTGGCCCGTAAGTTCGCAACCTACGCATTTATTTGCTTTATTGCCACGCGCGTTTCTTATTTTCACTTTGCTCTATTCGGCTCTTCGCCCTCAAAGTCTGTCAGCAATGCTCAGCGCAAACCGCGCCTGACTGTTCTAGAAGCTTCGCGATTACTGTAGATCGTTTTGTTAAGATTGCGCGCAAGACGCGAATGCTCGAGCTTATTCCAGAGCTTGTGCGACAACGAGTGATAAGACTGGAATATTCTATGACGCACGTATAAATGCCGACGCGCTTCACCGCTGGCCAGTTGATCGACGGCCGACGCTCTGCTCGCCGCTATCAGTGCCAGCGTGTATTGCTGTAATCTTACTTTCTATTTACCGGCCACAAGTTCGGCCTAATAAACAGTTTCATCTTGGACACGTCGCCTGCTGCCTTCGTCGACGTCACACCCACGTGACATCTGGTGGAGGTGCTGCTTCGTTCATGTACCGGACACCCCCGTCAAGCCGTGAACCCAGCCCCACTCGCGAGGGAGACGTCGACACCAATCACGACCAGCGAGTTAGCCGTAGGCAGCAAGGTCTACATCCGGAGTACGGTCCTCTACCTGGCAAGACTCGGAAGACCAAGGCCATGACCTCGACTGCGGCAACGATGACCGCCGCTGCGCCACAGCCAGCGATCGTAATGCAGCAGCCAAGGGAGCCACCGACTTTCCGTGGATCATCGTTTGAAGACCCTGAGACCTGGCTGGAGACTTACGACCGAGTGGCCACCCTAAACCACTGGGACCGGAAAGAGAAGCTGCGTCGCGTCTACTTCTACCTGGAAGACGCGGCAAGGACCTGGTTCGAGAATCGGGAGTCTGCGCTTCAAACCTGGGATCTTTTCCGCGGCACATTCCTAGACACGTTCAGGAGCATCGCCCGCAAGGAAAGAGCCTCGACGTTGCTGGAGACGAGGGTGCATCTCCCGAACGAAAGAGTGGCCATCTTCGCTGAAGAATTGACGCGACTCTTCCGACACGCTGACCCCGACATGCCCGAGGAGAAGAAAGTCCGTTTTCTCATGCGAGGAGTCAAGCAAGAACTCTTCGCCGGGATGATGCGGAACCCACCAAAGACCGTCCAGGAATTCTTGTCGGAAGCAACAGCGACGGAAGACACCGCCAGCAAGACCAGCAGGCTTCCTTCACCCGATCGAGCCTCCTCGGCGACCGTTCCAGCAGATCGGCATGGACCTCCTGGGGCCGTTCCCAACGTCGACTTGCGGAAATAAATGGATCGTCGTAGCTACCGACTACCTCACCCGCTACGCCGAAACAAAAGCCCTGCCCAAGGGCAGTGCCGCCGAGGTAGCCAAGTTCTTCGTTGAGAACATCGTCCTTCGACACGGCGCCCGAGAGGTTCTCATCACCGACAGAGGTACGGCGTTTACGGCTGACCTAACTCAGGCGATCTTGGGATACAGCCACACAAGCCACCGCCGGACCACCGCCGGACCACCGCGTACCACCCACAGACCAATGGCCTGACCGAGCGTCTAAATAAGACTATCGCCGACATGCTGGCCATGTACGTCGACGTCGAACACAAGACGTGGGACGCCATCCTTCCGTACCTGACCTTCGCATACAACACGGCCGTGCAGGAGACGACACAGATGACGCCCTACAAGTTGGTCTACGGAAGGAACCCGGCAACGACGCTCGACGCCATGCTGCCCAACGTCGCAGATGAAGAAAACCTCGACGTCACCGTCTACCTACAGCGCGCCGAAGAAGCCCGACTACTCGCCCGCCAGCGCATCAAGAATCAGCAGACAACCGACAGCCGCCGTTACAATCTTCGATGACGCTTTGTGGAATACCAGCCCGGCGACCGCGTTTGGGTGTGGACGCCGATACGCCGACGCGGACTCAGTGAAAAACTTCTTCGGCGATACTTCGGGCCATACAAGGTGCTTCGACGTCTCGGTGCTCTGGACTACGAGGTCGTTCCGGACGGCATTACTAACTCCCAACGGCGTCGTGCGCGACCTGAAGTCGTCCATGTCGTGCGCCTCAAGCCGTATTACGCGCGTTAGCGGACCTGAGGACTTCACTTATTGCTTTATTGTCGTACTTTCTTTTTTTGTTGTTGTGACTTATTGTTGCATGCACTTTTTTTCCCATGTTCTGTTTTAAGCATCGGGACGATGCTTTTTCAGAGGGGGGGCATTGCCACGCGCGTTTCTTATTTCCACTTTGCTCTATTCGGCTATTCGCCCTCAAATTCTGTCAGCAATGCTCAGCGCAAACCGCGCCTGACTGTTCTAGAAGCTTCGCGATTACTGTAGATCGTTTTGTTAAGATTGCGCGCAAGACGCGAATGCTCGAGCTTATTCCAGAGCTTGTGCGACAACGAGTGATAAGACTGGAATATTCTATGACGCACGTATAAATGCCGACGCGCTTCACCGCTGGCCAGTTGATCGACGGCCGACGCTCTGCTCGCCGCTATCAGTGCCAGCGTGTATTGCTGTAATCTTACTTTCTATTTACCGGCCACAAGTTCGGCCTAATAAACAGTTTCATCTTGGACACGTCGCCTGCTGCCTTCGTCGACGTCACACCCAGGTGACAATATTTAGGTCCTGAAGCTTTGATATCAATGTATTCGATGGTATTTTGCTGTGTTTTCAACGTTCATTCTCAAATTCTCGAAGACAAGGCTTAGCAGGCATGGCTAAATAAACGCAGCTAATCTCAATAATAAAAACAAAACCTACCTGTTCCCAGTGTGAGATGACGCGAAGCGATAGCCAATTTCACCATTTATTTATTGCTGTGAAGACAGTGGGTGAGTAGCAAGCGCTAGGTCGGATCGAAGCGGGCGGTTGCGTTTGCATCGGTGCTGCCATGTTGGCTTCCAGCTTGTGTGGTACGGCCACGGCCCCTTCGCTGGCCGAATGCGTTGCCTGGGGCAACTGGCTGGGGGAAGGCCAATTAGGATCACGTGATCAAACAATGCAGCGCCCGTGCGCCGTTGCGGAAAATCGTGTATAGGTAGTGTTTCCACCTTGCTCCTTGTAGTTTCATTCCGTCACCTCTCAGCCGTTCGGGCATGCTCACCTGGACGACCCTCCAAACAATGAAGCCACAAGCACACATATATTACAACGAATAAACGCACATCAATGTGTTCCGTCAGCAGGACCTGAACTCTGGTACTCTAATTGAGAACTACGACGTCGGAACTACTACGGCGTAAGCGCATGCCTCGTGATTCGGAAGAGAACACTTTTGGGAACGTTCAACGTCCGTTTATACAGGGTCTCATGGCTATCATTAGCCAGAGTTTAGAAATATGTCAACGCACTCAGTGACGACGGGACCAAATATATGTTGCTGAGTATTGTGTGGAGTGTGTCAGACTATTTTTTGTGTTCTGAATAATTGCTTAATTAGGCCACTTTAATTAACTAACTTTTGAAACAACGAAAGTGGGCAAAAAATTCCAAAGAGAATATTGTAGATCGGCTCGCGAAGCATTTGATTAGACAGTTTATAACTTTATATCGTACGGCAAAGAAGAAGAGCTCAGCGCAACCAGAAATCCCAAGAAGCCCGCGACTCCACAAGAGCAGAACCTCTCCCACTCAAGTCGGCCACCAGCAGGAGGTCCCGAAGTTCGGAGGCCAGAGGCAACCGCTACCGGGTGCTGGCGGAAGATAACAGCCCGAGCCCGGACAGGGCTTCCTCTAAGGATAAGGGGCGATCCGTCTCCCGGGGCCGGAAGGGCTCCAAACCACGCTCTTGCTCGAATGGACGATCGCAATCCAGGAGCAGATCCAGGTCCACCGGCCGTTCCAGTTCTCGGTCCCGCAGGCTTAGCGTCAGCATCCAGGAACCGGCAGAGCAAGGCACTGGTCCCACTTGGGCCGATCGGGTTAAGGGACAAACCAAAAAGGTAACGGGGGGGGCACACCGCCAGAGCATAGCAATGCTAGAGTAGCGCAGCTCGAGAAAGAAAATGCACAGCTGAAACGAGAGATGCAGCAACTCAGAGCCGAGATCCCAGAACTTAGGAACGCGACAAAACATAATCCGGTACAACCTTCTCCCCGCGCCCCTTCAGTACGTAGAGGATGAGGCCCCCATGGAAGTCCCAGTTGAGGAAGCATCTAGCGAACGCCCCGCCAAAAAGCGAGCCATTGTAGATTCAGCGTGTAGCAGCTCCGCTATGAAGGCCAAATCGGAAATCAAAGACGTCATTGAGTCACTCAGCATCACGATTGGAGCAATCAAGGCTACGCTTGATGGCCTCGTGGAAGGTTTCAGTTCACTCAGTCTCCGACATGACGAGCTTGAGAAGCATGTATTCTCTATGAGTCAAACCACAGAGCCTACTAAGGGAAAAAAAGACTAGTTCCGCCTCGGCCGAACAGACAGCGGTTGCTTCTCGCGGCATCTTCTACGACCAGCTAGCCTTCAATCATAATCATGGCAGCAAACCACAAGCCGATTAGAATTTGGCAGTGGAACTGCAGGGGATTCCAGCGCCAGAGGAATGTCCTTCAGCAGTTCATCCGCTCGCATCAGGAAAAACCGCACGTCATTCTTCTACAAGAAACGCTCACAGACTCGGTCTCACTACCGGGCTACAAGGCGCACACGATTCACGATAAAGAGAAAAGGGGCATCAGCACCCTTGTAACCAATAGAAGCACTTTTATCTCTCACAGCATTAACGATCCCGCAAGGAAAGTAGAGTACTCCCTAATAGAAATTATACCCGGTAATCTAAACAAGGATAGCATTTTCGTACTCAATATCTATAGTACGCCTTCGGATCTCAGGCAGAGATTCGCAGCGAGCATTGCCAAGGCTGCTAGTAAAGCAAGGAATTCCCCTCTAATCATAATCGGGGACTTCAATGCCCCGCATCGGGCGTGGGGATAACCCCAGAATACCCGCAAAGGCATCGACCTATGGCAAAGTGCAGCCAACCATAACCTAACTTTAATCACTGATCCGGCTTTCCCAACAAGAATTGGCAATTCGTGCTCTAGAGACTCTGTGCCGGATCTTACATTTGTCAAAAATGTCGATTCGATGACTTGGTCAAACTTATTGACAGATCTTGGCAGCGATCACCATATCTTAGCCACTAGCATGTTTGTGGAGACGATAAGACTAAGAAGCTTTTACCGTCACAGACTGGGACCTGTTTCGAACACTCCGAGAAAAGCGTGGGCAGTCCCAGCACTCACCTCCTGATTTGGACCGATGGTCTGAACAATTAAAAGAGGACGTCAAGGCGGCCACGAAGTCAATCCAGACCGACCTCGAAGTCGACAGGATGGACAGCCGGTTGGCGCATCTTCTGGAGGCTAAAAAGTCACTCCTTGACCGATGGAAAGGGCAGAGGCTCAATCGGAAGCTCCGAAAAAAGATTGCAGAACTGAACAGGACCATTGAAGAGCATTGTCAGGTACTATCTAAGCAGCAATGGGATGAACTATGCAACTCTGTGGATGGACAGATGAGAGTCGGAGGAAAATGGAACTTGCTCAAGCACCTCCTAGATGACACGAATTCAAAGTCTAATCAGAGGCACGCGATAGAAAAGGTCCTTCATGAAGCGAAGCGGTCGGAACCCATGGGCGTCATTGCAGATAGGTTGGCAAACAGATATCTTCCGGTTGGTAGCGTACGTCCGACGGACTATCCTACGTACAAGGGCGAGCCGAATCCAACACTTGACGAACCATTCAGCACCAGCGACGTCAGGGCAGTATTACACAACCTAAATGGTAGGTCTGCCTCTGGTCCGGACGGAATTTCCAACAGGGCTCTCAGGAACCTGGACGACGACTCCATCGAGTACCTCACTGAAGAGATAAATCGGGTCTGGAAGGAGGGTTTGGTTCCAGAGACCTGGAAGTGCGCTTCGGTGGTACTCATTCCGAAGCCGGGAAAACCCCCAGGACTCGCAAACCTTCGACCCATCTCCCTCACGTCATGCGTGGGGAAGGTTGCAGAGCACGTCATTCACAAACGCATTTCGGACTATGTAGAGGGAAGCAATTTATTTCCTTTCAACATGGTTGGCTTCCGTCCGGCTTTGTCGACGCAGGATGCGATGAAGCTCATCAAGTGTCAAATAATCGACAATCCAACCAGAGACGTCCGGGCTATTCTGGGTTTAGATTTGGAAAAAGCTTTTGACAACGTGTCTCACGCACACATTCTGAATGCCATATCGGATCTGAATTTGGGCGCAGCCTTTCACGGTTACATAAGTTCCTTTCTCAAGGGGCGGAAAGCGACACTTAAAATCGGAGACCTAACCACAGAGGCTTTCGAGCTTGGTCCTAGAGGTAGACCGCAGGGAGCGGTTGTTTCACCGCTATTATTTAACATAGCAATGAGAGGTCTCTCGGAAAAGCTCTCTGCTATAGACGGTGTTTGTCACACAATCTATGCAGATGACATAACAGTATGGTGCACCAAGGGATGTGAAGGAGATGTTGAGGCGAGTCTCCAATCGGCAGTCAATGAGGTTGAATCATACCTGGAAGACACGGGACTAAAATGTTCCCCGAGTAAGTCCGAGTTACTCCTTTATAGACCGATCAGACGAGGTCCCAAGCCCAGGGGATGGAAGCCACTCGCAGATGTCGATATCAAGCTAACCACACGTGATGGAAACCTCATTCCTAGAGTCGAGTCCATACGCATGTTGGGCATGGTTGTCGAATCCAATGGATCCAATACGCTTACATTAGATAGGATTACCAAGAAAACGGAAATGGTCATCAGACTCATTACTAGGGTGTCTAATAGAAGAGGAGGCCTGAAAGAAGACAATTTACTCCCGGATTTTCCATGCCTTCCTCATGAGCCACATCATCTGCGTAGCGGCCATGCACACCTGGCACAACTTCGAGAAAAAGAAGCTTAACACCCTCATTCGGAAAAACCATTAAAAGGGTACTCGGCATTCCGATGACTGCTAGCACAGAACGCCTCTGTCAATTAGGCGTGCACAATACGGTGGACGAAATCATCGAAGCACAGGAATCAGCCCAGCTTGCTCGACTATCCTGCTCTTTGGCAGGGAGAAGAATCTTAGCCATTCTGGGCCTCAATCCAGTGTTGGCAGAGGAGAGAAGCCATCGAATCACAGAGGAGCAAAGAGAAAATATTCTTGTTGCACCAATCCCTCGCAATATGCATCCGCAGCACAATGAGGGAAGGCGTAGAGCAAGAGCGATTGCGATCCTGAAGAAGATCAAGGATGATCCTCAATCGGTCTGCTTCGTAGATGCGGCACAATATGGACGCTCATCTCACTATGCCGTGGTCGCAATAGATAACAGAGGTGAAATCATTTCGTCGGCCTCCCTGACTGGGACCACTTCTTCGAAAGCGCAGCAAGTTGCTATTGCTTTGGCACTGTTGGATGACAAGAGGACGGAAATCTATTCAGATTCTAGATCGGCAGTCAGGGCGTTTGCATCGGGCTCCATAGCGAAAGAGGCACACGACATCCTTAAGAACAGGACCATAACTATGCACACGATCACTTGGTTCCCGGCACACCTAGGTCAAAATTTGGACTCTCTCACCAACCTCAATGACATCGCCCACTCCCAAGCGCGCGTACTAACTCTCCGCGCGGGAGGAGAAGCCTTGTCACAGAGCAGAGTTCAAGGGGTCCGAGACACTTTATTCACATTTAATGAATTTACAAAGCACTTCTATCTGGAAAGAAGAGTATTTCCTCCACCACACAAAAAGCTCACGAGACCACAGGCGATGACCCTTAGGATGCTACAAACTAATTCGTATCCGAATCTCGCTTTCATGCACTGTCTATTCCCGAGTGACTTCAGCTCGCAATGCCCTGGCTGCGGGGGAACATGCGATTTAGAGCACGTGCTTTGGCGGTGCCCCTCGTTACGCGGGGATAAGGACCTCACAGAGCAGAACTGGAGCTCGGCCCTCAAGAGCTCGGAATACCAGCGTCAACTTTGGGCTGTCCAGAGAGCCTGCGATGCGGCGGTTAGGCTAGGTCTAACTGTCCCCACGTGGGAGCGGCCCGCGGCGTCACCCTAAGGGGTGGCACTTCTCCGGATCTTTAAATAAAGTTCTTCGTACCGTATCTGTTAATGATTAGTGTTTTTCAGCTTACTACAGATGCCCACAAAATAGAAAAAAATTACCACGTAACATTCCCGTTTGCGCGCCTACGCACGCCGTGAATCTAGTGCTCCCTTACGTTCCGCATACGAACGATATGCTTCCCTCGCTTCGGTTGATGACAGCAATAAGCGGACGCAGTGGTTATCTCTTTTATTGCCACTAGCAGAACGTGTTCATCGCACAGCCACCAGCATCGTCGCGGCCCTGTCGAGGCAGCGTAACCGGGCAAATGCTATGGTCATTTGCATGCGGAACGTAAGGGAGCACTAAAGTCATCGCGTGCACTGGCGCGCGAGCGGGCATGTCACGTGGTATTTTTTTTTGTAGTTCGTGTGGATCTGTAGTAAGCAGAAACACACTAATAATTAACAGATATAAAGTTAGAAACTGTCTAATCAGACGTTTTGCAAACCGATCTAGAACTTTCTCATCGGAATGTTTTGCCCACCTTCGTTGTTTCAAAAGTTACTAAATTAGAGTGGCCTAATTAAGCAATTAATCAGAACACAAAAAATAGTCCGGCTCACTTCGGACAATACTCTGCAGCATGCATTTGGTGGCGTCGTCAGTGAGTGCGTTGACACATTTCTAAACTCTGGCTAATGATAGCTATGGTACCCTGTATATTTAGGGTGTTTTGCAGGACACTGATGGTTTCATAAAGAATTTCATTTGTGCGTGCCAGCGCGCACATAGAGACGCTTTTTCACGTTTTCAGAACGTGGATGGAATACCAGCGAGCGGTTCTTTAATGCAATGGGGCCGCAGCTAAGGTGTACTACATCAACTACAATACTATGCCCGTTGACCTTCAAGGAAATCATTGGATAGATTCCTGCGCAGTCTTCTTTAATCACTTCATCTCTCTTTTTTGAGAAATATACGTTAAATGAACAATGTAAGTTTCTCATACCGCCGAACAAAGGCTTTAATTGTGGAGATTTATCAGAAAGTAATTTACATGTTCGTGGAACATTATAGGTCATTATAGGTCTTCGACATTTGCCCAACCAAACAATATACATTTTATCACGTCGTTGTCTATGAGGTTGCTCCGCATCCATCGTGACGGCTAATAATGGCGCTAAGTAGCACTTCCCTATACTGGCGTCTTGTACATGCACAGCCGGCCTCAGGCTTAACAGGAACGCTCCGCATGCAGCGTGGCCTGGACCGGTTTGGACTGACGCCTGCACTGCGAAGTGTTCGTCGGTTTGGTTGCGGGGGCTGAGGACAGCTGAAGCTTTCTATAGCGAACAATGTCCCCGTAGGTCGGACGCACGCGAAAAAACAAGTCTCACAGTCAAACCAAGCTGCGTTCCAGCTAATGTCTGCTACCGCAAACATACCGAGATACACTTCGCGGTGCTAGTATCAGTCAAAGGTAGGACCAGGCCACGCTGACGGCTGTACATAAGTTCCTATGTATATCCAAAATTTGGCAATGTTACCTTGGCCGTCGCAAAGCGCGTGGTAGCATCACCGCCTTTTTGTGAGCCAAGGCTCTTAAGAATACGGAAAATGTGCTGCGAACGTCCAGGGTAACGAAACCATTAAAACAGGCGCTGCTCTGCAGCTTGGACAGCGACAGGTCGGGTTTTATACTCCTGCACAACGGGATCGTTTATTTTTGTATTCGCACCCTGGAGTTATCCACAAGTGATTTCGCCGTGCCTGTTTTATGGCTTCACGATTCTTGCTTTGTTTTACAAAACAAGCTGCCAGTTGATCCATTCTTTTAATTACAATATATTCTTTATGGCTGGCGCATCTGTCTCCAGAAATTGTATCTGCGAGACAAACCGGATAATATGGCACAGGGTACGAGAGACTGTGGTAAACCTTCTTTGGGCTCGCCATGCGCTTGCCTTAGCGGCCTCCGTTTATTTATTAAGTGAATGCCAGCGAGTGTAGCCTTTGACAACCGTTGTCAAGGATTTTTTATGAGCACCGTTTTCGATCCTGTGCTTCGGAACTTGTGTGAATACTGCGCTTACCACGCGTCGCCTACTCGAATCTATTAATCAGCAGTATCATTAAGAAACAATTAACAACGTGCTGCTGGGCGTAGTGTAGATCTGTCGCAAAGTTACATAAAGAATAATTGCACATAGATCTGCAAAAAGGCTGTTAAGTGCCATTAAACACTAAGTATAAAATGTTTTTGGTTATTGTTTTACCCCGAGGGCGCTCATTATAAAGTGAGTGGTGCGCGATCTATTAAATACAAAACAGTCACAAAATTAAAATTATCTGAAATACAATACACAGTCTTACTATGAAAGGAACATTAATATTCATGCTTCGGCAGTACATGTAAAAGCCCATGGCTGCTCGTCTTCGTTGCATTAAAAAATGGTGCTTTTGATGCGTATGAGCTTCCGCCGGGATGACTGAATGCCGCTAAAGCCGCTTAAGTGTCGATGTCCAAAAACGTTGCCCGAGTTTTTTATGCAAGCTTCTAGTCGTGTAACCCAACAAACTATTGGCCATATTTGTTTAGTTTGCCTGCATTCTTCAGCCCTGGCGAACTGCGGAAGTTTCAGTCCCCGCGCTGAGGAATTCACAGGAAGAAAATACGAATGGAAAGCTGGTGAGCTACAGAAAAAGACATGTAGACATTTAGTCCTTTCTTACTAAAATGGGCATTGTTTAGTCTTCCTTGAGTGGAGATATGTTGGAGATCCGCGATTTAAAAAGAACCAAATGATAAAGCGTTCTTTAAAGAACCGAAGGATGGCGCGTGGTACAAAAAAAACTGCAGCTGTCGCAGAAAAGTGTGACTGCGAGTAAAACATAAACTGTACTGAGATATTTTTGTCTACTTTTATCTTGAAGATATTGCTTTTGTTTAATCCACTGGACATTCGTAATAACACCACCCAGATCTGAAAGCAACACTAGCTTCATATTTCGAGCAGTTTCTCAAAAAACGCTATAGTGAGCCTTTCATTTGGCATTACAGTACATTCGTCAAATGGAACCAGACACTACAACTGAACACCGAGCAACGTCCAGCTTTTCTACTAGCTCAAGTATCATGCCTTGAAAAAAGACTTCAGAGTAAATATGCAAAGGAGGCTTGTGTTGTTGTACTCTTTGATACACGCTTCTGTATGTGAAACGAAACACTGCGCGATGCCTAACATAGCTTCCATACCACGTAGGTCCTAGGACCATTCGATTAATAATCGATGAGCCACGACTACAGCTACCACCTCAACTTACCGACATCAATTGATCCCTGTGGACGTATCTCCGAAAGAGCGGTGAGCTCAGAGCAGTCGCGAATTCTCGAGGGCCTCATCATTCTTACGTAGTACGCCTTATTATTCTTAGTAACGTTAAAATTGAAAATTCTTGCTGCGATCTGCTGCTGACAAGTTCTTAGACACTCTCCTTCTTAGGCTCTTCTGGCTACGGTCACAGGCTGCTGCCTGTAATATTGGTCAACACAAAAAAAAGGCCACAAGAACGAAAGGTAGTAAAGCGTGACTATCGGAGTCACAGTTTCTTAGGTGTTATATCTTATGTACGAAATAAAGTACTAATGAAAGGACGTAGGCGAGTTGCGCACATTCGCCAAGGAATCCCAGTTTGTGCAATTTGTCCCTGCAGTACCCAACACTTTAACGCAGTTTGCCGCCGTCAGTTCGATATGTTATCGCATGTCAGTCACTTTTAGGCTACTGATAGTTTTTTTTTCAAACCCGACTACCTTTTGTCGACTATGTAACCTAACACTTTGATGTTTTTGAATGATAAAGGATAACTTAGTCTGCCAATCTTTGAGTCCGTCACAAGAGCAGAGTCACATCTGTTGCTACGGATATTTTAAGCTATCACAAGAATGTGTGGCATGTTTCGAATAGAATGACACTTTCACTTCTGCATGATTATTTTGGGTGACTGACATTTCAGGGCGCATGTCACTGAGCATAAAAACTGAGGTATCTATAGGAAAAGAAAAGATAAAGATTTTTTTTCCCGCAAGCATTCTGTTTTCTTTCTTTTTTCAGGTAGTGAAATACATGACGCAAATGAAAATTTGCGTCACCTTCAATGAAAACGATAACACTTTCTGACACATGGGGCCCACGAAGTCCTGAAGAGCTAGCAATGTTATATTAGCTTTAGCCCTGTTGGACCACAGAACAAGTTGCCGGTGGTCAGACAGCCTAGAAATGGATACCAAGGAATGAGAAACGCAGCGAGGATGCCAGCTAGATAAAATGGACATTGGGTGCGTCTTGGGCAACATGTTATTCCATCATATTTGTGTCAACATTTTTTCTCGGATCATAAAAAAAAACCTGTAAAAAAGGCTACTTCTCATTTGTTAAAAGAAGACACTTTTTTTTTAGTTGCCGGCAGCTTTACCACTTTATCTTTGTAGTTTGCAGCCACATTGAACACAACATAAACGGGCGTATATGATTACATTGTTGGTGTGCAATGGTATTCAGGCTCTCCTTGATTACTAAATAACGCTAGATAATAATATAAAAAAAATTCCCTTTTTTGGAAGTTTTGGAAACTCGAATACCCGTAGGGGACACTGAAAGGAAGGGTCGCGCTTTTGTTGGCTTCGTCATACGGTGTTCACAATGTAAGACGATCCGCGATCATCGGATCCCGGGGATCCAGAAAGAAGACATTCTAGCGGTACGTCATTTTGAAACCCCGAACGAAAGCAAGCAAAATGTTGCAAGTGCGTCACACGTATGCTCGCAGGGCATAATATAGAGGCGCAACTCTTTTGTGCACCGCTGCACCGCCTCTCAGACGCTGTGTTTATCTTATTCAAGCTTTATGGGGCGCCACATAATTGATCCGCGATGTTTTCTTTTATTCTACAAGGTCCTATCTTTTCAAAGCGATATCTGCATTTTAATAATAAAAAAAAGAAGGTTTATAAGGACATGATGAAACTGTAGCACAGGAAAACTGACGCAAGAAGTGGAAGCAAAACAAATCAACAAAGACAGAGCGAATCACCCTTCGATGACCTCCTAAATAAAAATGTGATGTATTTTTATGTTTTTGATATATAAGTCGTCTGAAATTTGATGCTTCTATTTTTAGTGCGCTTGAGTAGCGAAATATACAGTTCGGTGTAAATGGCTAGGAACTGCCGAGAGAGCGGGTGAATGTGCAGCGTGATGCAGGGCTTTTTTATCACGGGCGCGCTAAACGAAAATGTGCAAAAGTTTATAATATCATTAGAATACACGCAAGAAACTTTAGAAGGCGATGAGACCCGCAAATCATGTAAATATTGTGAAACTTGGAAACATCTGCAATGAAAAAAAGTACCTTGTACTTTCTGGACCATGTCCACGGCCTTTTGTTGAAAAAGCTCGTTCTTTGAATCTATGAATTTAGTGGGATTTATATGTCTGTAGGACGCACAGTGAAGCTTCTGCAACTACGATGCATCCACTTGTATAGTATTAACGCGATAAAATTGAAGAGCTCGTTTCGCAGAAATTGTGACAGGATGGAAACATCACTGCATCACGTAGTAGCCTTCCTTTATAATAAGGTACCGCTACGCTTCGCTGCACTATACGGCAAGAAACTCTGAGATTATATTATGCAGCAAGAAATCCTGAGACTATATTGTTAATTTAACACTTAGATGGATGGAAGAAAGAGAAGTAGGTACAAAGTTTAATGATGTCCTGAAAATGCTAGCCAGTCGTTCTTAGTTGCTTAACCATGTGAAATGTGCCGGCTACAGCGTACTGATTTGCTAACCAGCCCTCCATCAAAGTTTTTGCCGATAAGCTATTGCTACAGCAGCAACACGCGGCTCATGCGCCCCTATGTTTATCTTTTATTGCGACTAATATATATTTTGTGCAGAGCCTAATAACCGTCTTCGGAAAACGATAATGCTTTTTTTCGGTTATTCAGAGACAGGCTTTTCTGAGGGTCCTCTGAGCAATCGGCCTTAGTAATCTCTTCTGGTCGTGTAATGGACTGTCACACATGGTCACCCTGATGACACCATCGTCTGTTTTTTTTTCTTTCTTATCCTTTATTCCCTCTCTCCTAGAATAGGGTAGTAAATTGGACAGGCTCCTGGTTGACCTCCCTGCCTTTTCAATTTTTTTTCTCTTGCCCATTATCAGTAAACAACATTTGAAGACACAAAGAAATACCGCGCTTGCTCTTATTGGGTGGCTTTTTAGGTACGCTTACTCTAACTTGCGTATTAGGAAGTTGGCTCCTCCGCATTACTATATGTGTAAGGGTGAAGCACACTTCATAGGCAGAAGACTTTCCAGTCCATTGATTTGGAAACGCGCTTATATGAATCTGCTACGAAGAAACAAAAAAGAAAGCGTAAAAGAATTTGATATTGCAGGCATTTCAATTCTAAGCGTTATTTGGCTTGATCAAACTGCTTCATCATTGTGAGAAAATTGCTAGTGCGCGGTGATTTCTATGCCCGACGAGCTCACCGCCAACTCTACCGGTGAAGGGGTTGCAAGTATTCCTAGAACACAAACAGTTTAGCGTGTTGTCATGTTTAATCAATGTTTCTTCCTACTTAAATATGCATAATGCCTGTAAATTTTCTGTTGTTAACGCGAAGAAAAAAATTCGACACCGCAAAAATATTCGTTAGAATCGCTGTTTTTCTAGTGAAAAACCTAACCTGAAATGGTTAGTTGATACGTAGTTGCAACCAACGGCGCTAAAAATGGGATCAAACAAGATAACGATTGTCAAAACAAGATATATAGGTAACAGTTTTTGATCATTACCCCGGCGGTGTTAGCCTAGTTCATCGCCTGGCTCGCTACTCCATGTGTCGAGTGTTGACTATGGTATGTATACAATAATCACATATACACACCAATAACACGTACAATCACGCACAGACATATACGCAAAATACACAAGCCAAATCATTCACTTAAACTTGCTTGTTTTGTATAACGATATGTAATTCTTCTTTCCTGTGATTAGCAGTTTGCTTCAGAACTTTATTCCTCCCCCCCCCCCCCCCCGCTTTTTTTTTTGTCCCGAGGGCTCTCCGTGTTGATAGCCAAAAGATACTCTCTCATGCATGGAGGAAAAAAAATATGAGGGGGCGTCACGTGAAAATTTTGAAGACTAGCTATAAAAAAAATGAAATGGGAGAATGCTGTTAATCGTGAACAGCGTACGAAGAACGAGGGGGGAACGGCGTCCGAGGAGTTTGGCTTGTGCAAGCTAGGCGCGCGCACTGGTCAGCATTTTTTTTTTCTTGTTCATGTGTCTCCCAGAAAATGAAATGAAACAGGCGCATCATGGCAAATGTGAAACAAACGCTAGGAGCAAGCGGCATCCGCTTAGGTTGGCTTGTGGACGCTCGGCGTGCTACCTCCTATTTTTTCCCCCCTCCGTGCACTCACGTGCCTTCGTCATTTCACACATCCGATACAGCGGAGGGTGCAGTCCGGAAGTTGTGAAAAAATCTAAATTTAACGATAAATAAAGATTCTGGGCAGTACTGTTTTCACGGCCTTCTTCCTCTTTCCTTCTGATTTTCTCTTTCAAAGTCGCGCATACTTCCGCCCAGATTTTCCTGAGGTCATAAACAGATAACCATAAGCGTGCGCAGGGGTTCCCCTTCAGGGGGGCGAAGGTTCGTCGCAGCGCCCCCCCTCCCTATTATGTCAATGTATGGGGCTGACTTTTGCGCCCCCCCTCTGTCGCCCCCCCTGCAATGTATAGGGCTGGCTTTGCGCCCCCCCTTCTCGCCCCTCTGCCCCCCCCCCCCTTGCGCACGCCTATGCAGATAACGATCCCGTCGTGACTGTTGCCATGCCAATAAAACACCGTGGGTTCTATTTAGCCATGAGCCATAACTAATTTTCTTTTTTTTTTTTTTTTTTGTTTGGCAAACTCAGTTTCGCCTCCCTGACGTTTAATATCCGGAAAACTGATATCTGGGATGTTTTCATCCAGGGATGAAGGCTGGATGTTCTCGGTCGACACTGTCAATCTCGGAATAAATATTCCAGTTGGATACACTTCTTGATATGGTTTTCGGAAGCAGCCTAATGTCATTGAGTTTCTGAGTGCTTTTGTAAGCATAATCTTGGCATTAAATTGTAGTAAGCTTTTGTTCAATGCACACTCGCAGTATCAGTCGCGCATTCCCCATAAATAAAAAGGTTTTATTTCCGCCGCTCAAGTACGCACCACTTACATATATGAGAATAACGTTCCAAGAAGCGCACCTCTGTTCAGAGTAGCAGAAAAAATAAGGATTAATTGCTGCACGAAAGCAGTGCATATAATGCCTACACGTATGCCAACTTCGAAAGAGACCAGCACATAATGTGTAAGAAAATTTTCTTATTTGCTTTATCTTCCTCCACGTAATACTTCAGTACCTGTCCCTATAGGTTCACATACAGTACACGAAGAGAAACAATACCTTTAGCTCTAATTGCAGTGAATGTTCGAAAAAGCCATTATGTGAGAAGGCCATTTAGATAAAAGTACTATTGCGCTAATGGAAGTTTCTTGTAGAAGGGCGGCACTGTTGTTAATTTATGTGTTCCAATTCACATACTTCTTTTTTTTCTTTTATTAGAAGTTTTGTTTGACCATATCAGAGATTATTGATCCCGGATTCAACTAGCTAATCAATATTGCTGTATTACCTAGCCAACTTTGCTACGTTGTTATTCACCCCCCTCTGCTCCCCATGTAATGCTTCGGCGTTGGCGTTGAATGTACAATAAAATGAAAAATGTTTGCCTGGGGATATAACCAGCTTCTACCACGCTTCCACAAGATGTCTGAAATATTTAAACATGAAATGTGCTCTGTTTAAGAAATGTTGGTGCTCATCGTCACTCGCCTGCATGCCCATTTTGTGCATATGTCACCTAGCTTAACGTAACACATCTGGCGGTGAGTGGAAGCCATATAGGGAAAAGTGAATACAAATGCCGGTGCGTCGTAGTCGGCTGCGCTGCAGTAATGAAGTTCGTTCAGTACGAAGATTATGTCGATTATCTGCTGCTTGTGTCTGGCGTTCGGTTACCATGCACAATCAGGTTACCGGTATCAAAAGCTATTGACATGGCCTGTTAATTTCTGGCACTTAGGCCAGTTTTGTTGCGAAGGCTAACCTGTGGTCATTATACCTCCATTTTCGAGCCCTTTCTCGTGTGCCGTCATGTACATTCAGGGTCGTTTCGTGCAGCGCTTCCTGCGTAGTTACCGGCAAAGACGCACGTCCTGATACTGAACGTAACCTCAATAATAATTGAATGAGCCAAACGAAAAAGCATCCTGAATGCATTATATGACACCCAAAAAAGCGCGAGTAAATGCAGCATAGTGCCAGACTTACATTGTAAACACTCTGTCACGACGAAAACAAAAGCGCGAGCCCTTCCCCCCCCCTCCATTTTTTTTTCTTTTTTGAGCGCACCGTACGGGTTTTTGAGTTTCCAGAACATGAAGAACAAAGCAAATACTGTTTCTTTTCATGTAGCGTAATTTAGCGATATGATAAAGAAAGTCGTAATAAATAAGTAGTTTGACAGTGTCTAGAAAAAAAAGCAAGGGTATTTCTTTAAGGCATTTTTTTTTCTTTGGTGGGTACCTTAATCATTTCATGCTGTGTAATGTACTCACTGAATAAACATTCCTCCAATGAAACCAATATGATGAAAGCGAAAATTAACTTTTTATTCTACGTAGACAGGGCGCGCATTTATTTACGCTCTCAAAAGATGCTTATCATCATAGCGATAATTTCTTTGGTGGGTGATTGAAATGATACTAGCTTTATTTTCCTTTAAAACCTTTACAGGTATTCGCTGAGAACAGTTCCATATTGCGGAGGTTGTGGGTTCGGGCTTCACCGATGGGAATGGTCTTCTTTTGTCCAAATTCATGCATTTCAATCTACGTCATATATACAACACTGCAGACTAAAGCAGCAAATAATGTCCCTTGTGGTTTCTTTGCATTAATATTCTGTTGGATGCATTGGGTTGTGTCTAATAAACAGACGAGCCATCAATCTGTCTTTATAATCGAAAGATTTGATCCGTAATCAATCTCTGATCCACTGATTTCGTGATGTATTGAATGGAAGTTCACAAAGAATGGTATAGTGTCGAGTACAGCGAGGAAGCGAATAAAACTTCTCGGACTTATTTTGTCCAAAAGCACAAATCACTGTTTCCTTGTATTTTTCCCATATCGAAGATATCATGTGCCTGGAAGGGTGACTTCGAGAGGCCTATACTTTATTGCCTCCAGACGCCGCAATTTTCTTTTGTGTTGAATGTTATTCCCCAAAGCAACCGGTGTTACGTACTTGGCTACAGAGCCGATGATTGAGAGTATCGACCAGCTTGTCAGCTGCAGATCACGACCAGGCTACGGCGTAAGAAGGATGAGGCCCTCGAGAATTGGCAACTGCTGTGGGCACGCCGCTCTCTCGATACACTGCGGCTGCAGTTGACTGATGTCGATAGGTTATGGCAGTCGTCGTAAACAGCAGATTATGTAGTAATTGAACAGACGCTGTGTTTGGTGAGCCCTTAAGTCATTCATCTAAAGCATGCTCGATTTTAAACACTCTGTATTCACCTATAGGAAGCTGCGTCGAAAACGTTAGCAAGCATATACCTACTTTGTATATTCACGCCGCAGCTGCCCGAGTTCAGGGCGTAATACTTCAGTTTTAGACAAGCAATGCAGCGTTCCTGATCTATATAAGCACGGCGCTGTTTCGTTTAACGAAAAGTTGTCAGTACCGCTTCGTTTTGCCTCTTTCTGTGCTCCGTGTGGTTTTGTGGTTATTTTTGCTAATCATGAACGACCTTACAGGCTTCCATGCACCCACACTCTTCCAAGACATTTGCTCTCAGTGTTTAGTCGCAGTCTTTGGCTCTGCTAGTGATATACGCTCTTTAATGAGGGCTGAAAAGGTTGGCCTGGCTGTGTTGGGACGTTGCTTCGTCTACAGCTACCCGTATACATTTCTCGGCTGCAGCAGCTTCAGTTACTAGCACTTTTCAAGTTTGCGAGTCAAGGGCCCATGGTCGTAGTTACTTTGTCACCGTGAATCATCTTGAAGTCAGGTTATCTAAGTGGAGACCTACAAAGCGCTGACCACAAATGCGCAAGATACATTCATTAGGCTCCTCACACCTGCAACTGTCGCTCGATGCTGTACCACTGCTCGCAACGGGGAACGGAAAAACTTAACCAGTTACTCGACGCTTGTGACGTCGTTGTGTTCCTGTTCTTGTTTTGTCTGCACTGCGCTTTTGACTAACTGTGAACCAACTCGCCCGAATCAGTTTCACTAGAACGAAATAAGCTCTCTGAGAATCAATGTTGCATTAAGCCACGCCGAAGACCGCGTTCAGGAGGTGAAATTCAATGCGCTTCGCTTCGAACCATACTATATGAAGTTTTGCTAGAACTATGTAAACTGCTCGCGTTGGTCGCGACTTATACGCTGATTTTATTACGCAAGGATAAATTCAGAGCTTTATACAAAGTATGTCTTGCGCATGTGCACCATCTATCTTGTATATTTCTTTAGCTCAACAATTATGAACGCTTTAGGTCATATGTTGCTGTTTTTGCTATGTATATTGTTTTTCGAGTAGTGTCACTGCACTTGCATCCGTTTACCTAGGATTCAGGAGTAGCAGGCTGTTTAGCAGCTAAAATTCAGTACTTTAGCAGTCATATACGACAACCCTCAGTGATAGCTAATAAAAGTGGATCTCAAGAGAGGGAGGTGAGCCTGAAGGGGAAAAAGGCAGTAGGAAGATAGACAGTCAATAAAAAAATAGTATGGACCTCAATTAGTTAGCCCAATTTTATATAAAGCCATACCGAAATCTAAACCCAAATTTATTAAACCCCAAGTTTAACTCCAATAAACTCCAATAACTTATTCTCACTATACCCCAATTTAATATTTTAATACTTTAAATTATAACCCCAATAAACTACAATTTCAGTTACCTAGAAATTTTAATGAATCTGGAAAAGTAGAGTGCTGCAATAATATATGTTAGCCGACTGACTTTCCACATCATTGCGCACGCCGTCGTTCCACAAAGTAAGAATTTAAGAGGCCTGACAGAAGTTGTATTTTCATTTTCATGTAGTGATGGCGTCCTCCCGCGTTTGTGGCATCTGTCCAAGCTTCAAGAACGGCACACTCAACTCAGTGAAAAGAAAAAAAAAATCTGATGCTCTGCTTAAAAAAAATAACATGACGTCAGAACAAAAAAGCATTAAGGACGACGCTTAGTGAAACTGACAGCCGAGCTTTGCGTGTGCTCCTATTACAATATTCCTTTCTCTGTGTCGTTTTTCCTTAGAAAGCACAGCATGCATACGCTCTACGCTTTTTTTTATCTCAGCCTCTTCAGCGAAGGCAGAAAATATGTCCGGACAGTCTGCCCGAGGCCCTTTTGAGTCCTTTCATGTACGAAATAAGCTAGGCCGCCTTGCGAAAGAAAGACTACACTTAGCGCTGACTTTGTTTTCGCTGAGACAGCGTAGCGGAAATGAAGCTGTGAGAACAGCAAGTTATGAAAACGCTTTCGCTGGTAACCATGGAGTAAAGTCTTATTCTTTTTTTAGCCTTCTGCTCCACTTCTTTGAGAGCAAACTATAACGATTTAAAGTTACATTTAGAGAAAGAGGTCACACAGCGGCCTAGACCTCCTCGTATAGTTTAAGAAACGGTACTTTTTGCACTTTGTAGAACTGTTTTCCGCAGCTGGCGAAACGAGCTGTTCCTTTGAAAGGATAGGAAACCGAGAAGGCGAGTGGGGATTCTTTACATTCGGTATGATATGAGAACATGGTTATTCATCTAGATCAGGTGAACGACTGACAATCTTTACTTTCACGGTCCTTGCGGGATACTAAAGAACAAATTTGTCATGCCCAGAATCCGCATACTTCGAGCTGCCGATTATCAATTCACTATCGTTTGTGTTGTCTAGCTCTTTGGTTTTGCTCGGAAACCCACCCTGCTACAAGATACTGTGGTGGAAAGTCTCCCGGGCAAGTGAATGCTTCTACCCGTGCCTCTGATTAAGGCTGGCGAACAGACCTGGTGGTGCGCTTTGCCTTGAAGACTCGCGTGCCCGTACGGATTAAGAACTTGAGGATACGACTACACGTGTTCGCAAAGTGATATACTACTCTACGAACCAATGCAGAGGCCACATAGTGTTCTTTAACCCTCTCCCTACCGAAGGCGACCTGAGCTCGTCCACTCGGTTTTACCACTCCTACCGAAGACGAGCTGGCCTAGGCCACCCAATGAAGCTACTCTGACTCTTTTTGCTGAGTTCTACTTCGCTTGAACAGATGGTGCCATAATTTTTTTTAAATGCTCAAACCATGCATTTCGGTATAGAAAGGCATGCTTGCATTTGCAATGCATCCTTTTTGGCCAAGAAACTTGGTAAGCAAAGGGTTAAAACAATGTGTATCTTTTTATCTGCTTTTTTGTCGTCAATATAAGTGGTGTACCTCATCCTCTTTAAGTATAATCTAATTGTTTCCTCTCAGA
>JALIZH010018725.1:0-33172 GCA_030522465.1 Rhipicephalus appendiculatus | reverse complement strand
AGAAAAATTTAGTAATGTGTTTAGAAAAAATTAAGGAGCTCTGATTCTGTCGGGGAAACGGGCGCAAGCGAACCTTGGCGTGGGTGGGCCAGACCTAGTCACTTTAAGGCGAAAACCTCAGATATCTCATCAAACGCGAAAACTGACAGTTGGCTGCCTAGGCGTCTCGCGTTGACGACGTCATCACGAGGGATGCAACAATTCATCATCACGTGATGAAGTCACCGTATGGCGTGATCATGACGTCACACATTACCCGCAATTGTGACGTCACTATGACGTCACATACGTGGCGTCACCCGATTACGTCCTCACATGCGATCGTCGCTTGGTTAAAGGTGAGCCTATGAGGGAGGCAGCACAAAACCAGGGGGGGGAAGGGGGGTGCTGAAAGCTTGCAATGCCTACGATCATGGAGGCAGTGCAAAATGACGTTAGGTGCAGAAAGCTTTCGGAGGGGGGCGGGGGAGGATGAATGCCCGACTGAGAAGTAAAAGAAAGAGGTCGCTTTTGCTTTTCAGTCGTCTCAGGCGAGCGCATAAGGGATGCTGTGAGTTCTTTTCTTTTCTTCCTTCCATTTTTCTTTCTTTCGAACTGTGCAAGGCTATCTCCTAACGT
The DNA here is from genome assembly GCA_030522465.1 of Rhipicephalus appendiculatus. Classification (NCBI taxonomy): domain Eukaryota; kingdom Metazoa; phylum Arthropoda; class Arachnida; order Ixodida; family Ixodidae; genus Rhipicephalus; species Rhipicephalus appendiculatus. Next base: position 32,554 of record JALIZH010018725.1, on the reverse strand, counting down.
ATGCGTTCAGTTTTATGATAGGCAGCGGCCAAGCACGGAACGCTGTTTTCGGGCTACATTGTCCTGGCGTCTTTCACGTTCTTTCCAGCGTTCGTGAGCGTGTAGAACGGCCCAACGAAAGGACCATCACGCGATCATGGGAACGCGGGTTATGAATTCAATTTTATCGAAGTGGCAATATTCCTGAAATGTAAAATTCCTGATGTCGGCCGTACGCGTTATCCAGCGGATTGCATCAAGGCGAAAGCCTCTCATGTCTCATACTCGCGTCCATCCGTCCGTGCCATGGAACGGTGGCAGCTGTGGCTTCTCCCCCTCACACTTTCTCAGCAATAACGTGATGGCACAGCGGCGCATAGCTACAGTTGCTCCGCCACAGCTCTGGCCTCTCCCCCTAACGCTCTCTCATCAATCACGTGATTGCTGAGAGAGTAAAAAAAAGACATGGCGTAGTCAGTCGAATGGCCCCAGGCTTTCGCCGAACACACTTTTAGTCTGTCAGCACGTGTACGGCTTCTGAGTTGTTGTTTTTTTGCATCGTTGTTAGAACGAATTCCTATGCTTCAGTTTACATCAGGTGAGCAAGACCCCCTGGCCCAGTGTTCAGCGCACGCGCTTACTGACAGAGGGGACCCGGGTTTCAACCCCAGCCACGGAAAAAAGATTATTTAGTTTTATTTATTAGGAGCGAAGCTCCCTTAGGCAGGCACCCCGCCGTCTCCGTCGCCGTTGAAGCTCCCTGGCATGGTGTCATCTGTGGCGTCTCCCCCTCACGCGGGAGGATATATGAGCTTTATGAGGGCTGGAACGCGGATGGCGTCTGCACGATGTGCAAAGCTCGAGAATACGAACGCATGCGAAACGGAGGCAGATTAGTCTCCCTCTCCCTCTTTCTTCGACTCTACCCTCTCTCCTCAGACCGGCAAACACCCGAAAACATCGCTTCGCCCTGTCGTCCACCCAGTGGTTGTTCCGTTGCCTGGACTATGAAACGCCGCGTGCGCCAAACGCCGCGTGCGTCCCATTTCTAAGGAGCTTCGCTCATCGGTTGTATTCGTACACGGAACAACTGCTAGTTTTTTTATTAGGAGCGAAGCTCCTTAGGCCGGCACCCCGCCGTCGCCGTCGCCGTTGACGCTCCCTGGCACGGTGCCAGCTGTGGTGTCTCCTCCTCACGCGGGAGAATAAATGAGCTTTATGACCGCTGGAACGCGGATGGCGTCTGCACGATGCGCCAAGCGCGAGAATACGAACGCATGCGAAATGGAGGCAGATTAGTCTCCTCCCTCTTTCTTCGTCTCTGCCCTCTTCCCTCAAACCGGCGAAAGCGCGAAACGATCGCTTCGCCCTGTCGTCCGCCCAGTGGTTGGTCCGTTGCCTGGACACTGAAACGCCGTGTGCGTCCCATTTCTAAGCAGCTTCGCTCATCGCTTGTATTCGTACTCGGAACAACTGCTAGTTTTTTCCTTGGCGCACTCCAGTTGTGGATGACCAGGGTTTTTTTTTAAATACCACCATCACCAGCGTCAGAGGTCAGGCAGTCAGAGCCTCGCTTGAAAATGTTCGACAACGTAGAGTGCTAACCACTCTATTTTCGGAGAGCATTAAGCTGCCTTAACTAGCAAAAAAAAGTGAACACAGACCGGTATTGTGTGTTTAGAAAAATGGTTGACGATATACTCTACTATGGATGAGGACTGAGCCATCCTGGAAATATTCTACACGCCATCAACACAACAGGTTCAATGCAATCATGGTGTTCAAAAAAGTGTTTTAAATGCGAAGCGTTCCTTACCGAACCAAAGGCACTTCGAGCGTTTCTATCTACGTATCTATCTATCTAGTCGCCTGGCGGCTATCTAGATAGCCGCCTCTAGTTAGGCTATCTAGATATCTAGATAGGCTGTCGGCTATTTAGCTAGCCGCCTATCTAGCTGGGTGATGGCTACCTTAGATTGGTGTAGACCAAAATTGGTATGGGAGTGTAAAAAAGTGTGATGAATATGGCTGAATGGTCACGAAATGAATAACTTGTATATCGTGTCTCGCACGTCGTCAAACCCTCTCCTCCAGACAAGTGTGGCGCATATACGTTCACCACGGGCCACGGCATGCACCGCAGGTGATAGCTTATATCTACCCAGGAACGGCGAGAACAGACACTAGTAAACTTGTGTGCCAAAAGCGTTAACAACACCGTCATCGTCAGCGTTGACCCGAAGAATTCAAAGATTAAAAATCAGAATCCCAACATGAATCGAAACCAAGCATTCTACGTGGCAGTCAGGTATTCTACCACACAACCACTCCAGGTTTTGCAACTGCTTTGCAAAAAGACCCTATGCCGATATAATCCCGGTGCAACGTCAGTTGTGCGTGTTTCGAACACACTTTGGAGTGTACAAAGCGTTCATCAAATTTTTTTATCAGTAAGGCCGGACTAAAAGGAAACGCAACGCGTGTGGTGTGTCCCCTGTAGCACCACCGCGATTTTTAAAGCGAAAGCCTTCAATGTCTCATGCTCACGTCCGTCCGTTCGTGTGCGTCCGTCCATCCGTCCGTCCGTCCTTCCTTCCGTCGGAGTCCTGGCACGGTGCCAGGTGGCTGCCGGGGTGCGCAAGTGGACGCAGGTCGCATCAGACTCTACAGCGCTAGCGCTTTGCTTGCGTAGCGTCGCTGTGCCCAGCGTTTCCAATCATGCAAGGAGGGAGACGCGCGCATCGCATTCCATTCTGACCGATCCCGTCTCAATGGGCACAGGCGTTCGCGGAACACACTTTGGAATTTACGAAGTGTCCGTCAATTTAAGCGCGGGAATGCGGATGGCGTTTGCAGGATGCGCAAAGAGCGAGAAAATAAGAACGCATGCGAACGGAGGCAGATTAGTCTCGCGTCTCACTGAGATTCACGGTAAAAAAAAATAAAAAAATAAAACAGGCACACATTCCGTTTGTGTGCCATCCCACTGAGAGTGTAAAAGAAAAAAAAAGACATCGCATAGTCAGTTCAATGGCCACAAGCTTTCGCCGAGCACACTTTGTTATGTACAAAGTGTCCGTCAATTTTTTATCAGGGTTAGCGTACGCGGGGAACGCGGAGTTACAACTAGGTAAGGCAGGCGCGCGTCGCACAGCTGTATTTGAAATGGGTGAATGCTATGAGCGACGCCTACCCTTGGGGTAAGGTCGCCACTTTGCGCTATGTAAAGGCGTTGAAAAAATTTCGCTTTTATTTGAAACGCGCCACATCAGACGCACGCGATATAACGACACGTTGCAGGAACTAATCGCGGCGGCCACGGTCATGATGCATTACCATACCACTTCAAAGGGCAACGCCATCCCGCTGACCAAGGGCCCGGCGAAAGGAAAATTTGATATATAAAAGGCGCTCTCGTAAAGCCTCCAGACTGTGTTAGTGTGGCGCAGTGGACAGCGTGCCCTCCATCTGTTGCAGCGGACCGGGAAATAATGGATTAAACTGCCCTTGACGGAATTTTTTTCTTTGCCATCCAATCGTGTGCATTTTTGTTCGACGTCATTTCTGTGACCGAAATATGGCACTGAAGTCTTGGTGGACCCCGGCATAAAACACTTTCTTGTCAAAAAGGCACCATAGACAATTACTGACCGAGTGCTTCGCATGAAACCGATTTCCACAAGGCGTGAGGTCTGCCGAATTTTATATCTCAGATGGTTAACATTAATGACAATCCAACATAACATTTGCCAGACATGTGCTTAAAAAAATGTAAATGATTTGGAACAATATCTACCCGACTAAGGGAGAGCTGTATGCAGCGGTTCCTACAGTATACTAGTTGCAAGGAGACTGAAATGGTTTTGTCCAAAGCAATCCTGCAAGTTTCAGGTAATCATGTTTTGCCATAAAGACACACATTTGTGTTGCCGGATATAGACAGCAAACTTGAGTGTCCTCTGAAGTTCTTTCAAAGATTCAGACGTCAGTACACAGCCGAAAATGACGTTTTTTACCCGAAACAGCAAACCTTCATTTTCCCGAGGGATGCGATGCGGGCTTGTTGGTAGCACATCTTCAAAAGGTTTCTTTGTAGCGCACATAGACGACAGGACAAAAGGAAGACACGTATAGACACACTGGGCGCTAACTTCCAACACAGTTCATTCTCGGAAACCAGGTTACATTTATGCACTCGCCTTACTAGTCACAGCCACGTGGTCATGATGAACAAAGCGAAAAAACAACAAAAAAAACAAAAAAACATTGGAAAGTCACGGCATGCGCAGATACACGTGACTCCAATATGAGTATCGCCAACATGAGAAGAGAGAGAGAAAGGTTAGGTGAAAGGGAGGGAGGTTAACCTGGAGAAAATTTTCGGTTTGCTACGCCAACATAAGAAGACTAACGATACGTACGCATTGAATGAAAATAACAAAGTGCGGCTTTTTTGAAGCGTTGGAGTTCAGACATCCCGCGGTTTTCAGGCTGGAGCTTAAAGGCGTGAAAACATTAGTGAGAGAGTAGCACCCAAACATAAAATCAATGCGAACAGTGAAGTAGAAAAAAGACTTCGAAAAATAAAAAGACAGTAGTAAAGACATATCTTACTAACTACAATGAAGGCATAAGAGAAAAAGCGAACGAAGCTGAACATTTACATTGTCAAAAATTGCATTTTGAAATGGTAGCTGACTTTGTATGCCCGACAATCCCTTCCCCCACCTATTCCCAAACTGTGGCTGAGAGCCATCCTCTTTTCTGAAATAAAGGTTCAATTCATTCATTCAAACGGTAGCCAAGTAAACGAACTTGTGCATGTAATATAGTGTGTTATATACATCAGGTTAAGCACAAAAACAATCTGGGACAGACACACAAAATCACTCAGACTTCAAGATGAAGCCTTAAATTGGGAGCAGATTCAACCTGGTTTCTTATAGAGAATTATTGCTTATATTTATTATGACGAAAGCCATATGTGCCGCATCAGTGAAGAGAGTTAGCGAGATTTGGAGAAACCTGGTGGTACTCCCGAATAATGAAAAAAAATTAATAAATGTTGGTCAAAGGGCACGTGACTCTCAAGTGAACGAAAGTGTAACCATCGGTGTACCAAAAGTCGCGTGACCTCAGTATGACATTGCGTTATCAACGGCATCTGTAGTTTCATTCCACTACAAAATGTTCCGTTCAGCTTCTTTACCGGAGCAAGAGAAACAGTGGTCCGTAACGGGTCGTAATAGTTTTTATATACATGCAATATATTTCGAAGGAAACCAACCATAAAGCATGTTATTTATTTTTACTCAGAAGTGAATTACGAGTCACGAGGTTTTTTAGTACTAAGTCATGTTTAGTGCCCCGTTTTGAACATGTATATTTGCGTCCGGAAGTCCATGCATTCGTGTGAAGATTCGAATGTCAATTTTATTTCTAGGTGAAAGCAGATGATGAACGCTAAAAAGTAAGCTAGGTTGTTCTGGTCGTGTTTCGGTATTATAAATATGTTTGCTCGATTAATAAAGTGCGACCAAACAACCAACGAGCGAGTTACAGCTATATGTTATGTTTGTCTGTGCTATGATATAGGTAAACGGCTTTTAGAGCCAACCCCCCTCCCACGCCCATGAGTATGTTAGCATAAGATAGTGAAAAATGTTTTTTTTTATATAATGACGTCAAAGACTGACTTTTATAAGAGTAACAGCCTAGAATGACCAGGTGTTTTTAACAAAGATGGGTCCTCTATATCCACCACGCGCAGAGCTCCAAAGTCATTGTGTTATTTTTTTTATGTAAAATAGCGATGATATACGCTGTATGAGCTATTGCGTTCATGTGTGTATTAAATATTCCTTTTATGTTTACATATTTTGCCCTGTCAATTTATTTCATCTTTTGCCTGTATTATTACTTTATTTTTTGCTTGCATCTCTCTATTTCGTTTTTACCCTGTCATTGCTGCCGCAGGGTGCATGGTGCTTAGTCACGCTGCAGTAACTGCAGCTTTTTTGCCTTCTCCCCATTTTTCGCCATCGTATCTGTTTTGGTGAAAAATTAACGCACTGACTAAGTTACCGACTGAAATCTAGGCCGACCTGTGTGAGGCATTCTATATCTGATTTTGTGCCCTGTATTGAACATTCTCTTTCTACCTGTTGGCTTCTCCTGCTGGCTGCTCCCCACTTCTACTTTAGAATCCTTGCCTGAGACATGCGTTACCGCTCACGTGCCGTGAAGTCCTGATTGCCAACTTTCTATTCAAGCGAGAGCCAATAAAACATATTTAGTTTTCCCTCCAAAAAAGGAAATAATAGATAACGTTTCAGTTACAGTTTCGTTGCAGTCAAAAACAACGTTCTTTTTTTCTTCGGTTTTCGTTCTGTTCCGACACACTGGTGTCGTCTTCATGACATATTGTAACGATTTGCGACGCCATCATCAAGTTATCTACTGACGTGCATGCGACATTGTCACTTTGTCAAAGGCCGGATGATCCCGTAGGCAGTATACTGTGCCACATGTGGTGTACTAAGTTTCAAGGGGGGTGGGGTGATCAACGCCATAGGCTGAAAAGGAAAAACAAGAACAAAATAACAAGAAGAAAATAGCTTTCGACCTAGAGTCAGGCGGCATCGGCCAATTAATAATGAACAGTCACTTTTTTAGGCTTCCCCGCCACCCTCCGGAACCTTTCTGCACCCCCCGCAGGGGCGTTGTGTGGCGACACCACGGACCCGATCTAACGGGGGGGTTTCGACTCCCCTCCCACGCCTAGCCGTGCGTGGCTTCGCCGTGTCCGTGGAAAAGGGGATCCTGGGGGGTTGAGCCGACGCCGGGTGATTGGACCTTTAAGGCCCCCCCCGGCGGAGGCAACACACCCCTTTGGCCCGTGCTTCACGTAGACGGCACCCCTGGGCTGACCCACCCAGGGGAAATCGGCAGTCGCCTTTTTCTTGTCTCCTTCTCTCCCTACATCTTCGTCTTTCTCTCTCTCTTTTATTCTTTCCTGTCTTCTCCTCTCTTCCATTTACTTCTAGTTTTCCTGGCGGCGAGGGTTAACCTTGTGTGTCATATCCAGTCTTGGGTATGTATATTTGGTTATAGTGACAGCGTACGACTGGCGTCGTGCAGGCTTGTTCACAAGTCCAGCCGCGTCCCCTTGTTGGGCTCCGTGGTGGGCGGTCGGCGCTGTTGCCGAACACCCAGATTTTTTTATGGCTTCTCAAGTATCCACCACCATTGATCGGTCTCGTAAAAGAGGCCGCACCGAGGAAACTTTTTCACTTCTCCACACAGAATACAGCAACGTTCCCAAAGTACCACGTCATTCACAGTTCAAACACATCCGCAAGAAAGCTGTCCCCATTTTTGGTGGCCAAATGCATCAAAGATAAGATCGGACCGACGTACAAAGCCTCAAAAATGTCGAGCGGTGACATCCTACTCGAACTAACTGAAAAAGAACAAGTGCCGAAGCTACTCGAACTAGCCAGTATTGGTGAAACTGCGGTTACAATCTCTGTCCACAGGTCCCTGAATACCAGCAGGGGAGTAATATCCGAAGACGACTTCTTAAGCCTAAGTGACGAAGAGCTCCTTGAAGGTTTTCAAGACCAAGGAGTGATAAAAGTGCAGAGAATAGTCATCCGCCGCAACGACCAAGAAATCCCCACCAAACATGTCATACTTACCTTTGGTACAAGTGAAATGCCCACCTCTCTTTTGGCTGGGTATGTGAAAATCAATGTCAGACCGTACATCCCAAACCCGAGACGCTGTTTTAAGTGCCAAAGATTCGGTCACGCATCCCACACATGCAGAGGAAAGGAAACATGCGCCAAATGCAGCGCCAACGACCACACTTCCGAAAATTGCACTTCATCGCCACTTTGTGTCAACTGTAAAGGAGATCACCCAGTGTATTCCCGCTCATGCCCATTCTGGAAAAATGAAAAAGAAATCATAGCTTTAACCATCAATGAAAAAATCTCGTTTTACGAAGCGCGGAAACGGTTATCTCACCTTTTCCAGAGAAGTTACGCCGATGTGACGCAGTCGGGGGGCAGCGTCACAAAGGCCTGAAATGTCCTCGGGGTCCACACAAAGTGGTCCGGTTGTGACTCCTTCCGCCCCCCTTGATGGAAGCAGCGCCTGCTGCGCCATCCACCTCAAAGGGCCTGGAGACTCCGGTCTCGCTGGTCCCTAAAATCAATCGAGTACCAAGACCTGAGACCAGCGTCTCAGTGCCGTGCTCTCGATCTTCCAGCGCCTCTGGCAGGGCGATGGAGGTCGATCCAAAGACCTCGGTGTCATCGACACCGAAAGACAAGCGCTCCCTGGAGCGCGCCAAACAGGAAAAGGTCCCAATCACCATGAAAAGCAAGCGATAACCAAAATGGTTATCGCATTTGTCTGTAGTTCAATTCTTAATAATGTCACCTATCATATTTAGTTTTAACCGAACAATCCCCACAAGTACATTTGCTTAATTTTATTTCATCATGGCTTTTATCGTACATTGGAACTGTAGAGGTTTAATTCATAATTTAGGTGACGTAAAGCACATCATCAACCAGTTCTCACCAGTGGCTTTTTGCCTCCAAGAGACAAATCTTGGTGCAAAACATGACAATTTCCTAAAGGGCTTTACAGTTGCCCGAAAGGACCGCGAACATTGCAACCGTCTTTCGGGAGGAGTAGCCATAGTTGTGCAGGGCAGCATTCCTACGCGAGATCTCCAAATTAACACATCTTTCGAGGCCGTAGCCGTCACCATTCTATCATACAGAACCATCACCATCTGCTCGCTATATATTCCACCTCACACCCTTTTCACCACTAAAAACCTAGAAAATCTAGTGGAACAGCTACCAAAACCATTTATTTTAGTTGGGGATTTTAATGCTCACTCCACTCTTTGGGGTAGCGACAGAACTGATACAAGAGGGCAGGTTGTTGAAGATTTCGTTTTATCAAACGATATCTGCCTTCTGAACTCCGGCGCTTTTACCTACTTTTCACCAACCTCACGCACTTTTAGCTGTTTAGATCTTGCCCTGTGTTCACCGTGTGTTTTTAGCGATCTTAAATGGGAGGTTCTCAAACGTCATACGGTAGTGATCATCAACCCGGCATCATAAAACTCGTACCATCCTACCCGACTTTAACTAGCAAGCCACGCCGGTGGAAACTGCAGTTAGCGAACTGGCCAGTTTTTACAGAAAATGCTAAGCTCGACGAAGCTTTCTCATCAGAACTTTCTGTTGAGGAACTGAACGAAAGGTTCGTTAAAGTACTAATTTCAGCTGCAGAAAAGGCAATACCGCAGTCATCCGGCATCGTACGTAAAAAACTTAACCCTTGGTCGACAAGCGAGTGTACTGACGCCAAAAAACAACAAAATAAGGCCTGGGAAATTCTGCGAAGATACCCCACCTACACCAACCTCATCAATTTCAAACAGGCAAAAGCCAGAGCCCGATTTATTCGAAGACAAGCGGAAAAGGATTCATGGCAGAAATACATATCATCAATTAACAGTTCAGTCACATCCAAACATATGTGGGACCAGGTCAGGAAGTTTAAAGGAGAGTACTCCTCCTACACAATACCACTCCTCACAAGTCCAGACACACAAACAACACTAGAAGACCAGGCCAACCTATTAGGCGAACACTTTTACAAGGTGTCATGTTCAGCAAATTACACCAATACATTCCTGAAATACAAAGAAAATGCAGAAAAACAAAGATTATCTACTACCAGTACCTCAAATGAATCTTACAACATTCCGCTTACACTGCACGAATTAAACAGAGTACTTTCCGCCGGTAAAATAACGGCAATAGGGCCTGACCAGGTACACTACACAATGTTGGCACACCTATCCCAAGCATCGGCGCAGGCACTTCTCCAGTTTTTCAACAAAATATGGGACTCTGGCGTAATGCCTGAAGATTGGAAAAATGCAATAGTTATACCTTTCCTCAAACCTGGTAAACCCCCAACATCCCCAAGTAGCTACAGGCCCATTGCGTTAACAAGCTGCCTAGCAAAAACATACGAAAGCATCATAAATATAAGACTCACCTTCACTCTTGAGTCAGAGCGCCTAATAGACTCACACCAGTGTGGATACAAAAAGGGCTGTTCCACCACTGACCATCTCGTGAGGCTGGAACAAGAAATACGACAAGCATTTCTACACAAACAGCTCTGTCTCGCCGTCTTCTTTGACTTGGAGAAAGCATATGACACAACTTGGAGATATGAGATTCTCAGAGATCTAGCAAACTTGGGTATTCGTGGAAGAATGCTTAACTGCCTGTGTAATTTCCTATCTAATAGAACATTCCAAGTACGTCTGGGTACGGTATTATCACAAATATTTGTCCAAGAAAATGGTGTACCACAGGGTTGCGTTCTGAGCACCACTCTTTTCATTGTCAAAATGAACTCCATCAACAGAACTATACCCCCCTACAGTCATGCACTCCATCTACGTTGACGATCTCCAAATCGCCTGCCGTGCCTCCAGCCTATCATCCTGTGAAAGGCAACTCCAAATTACAATAAATCAACTTACGAGATGGGCCGACCAAAATGGTTTCCGCTTTTCAACCCAAAAAACCACCGCTGTTCTCTTTACACAAAAAAGAGGATTGTTCCCTGACCCTGTTCTCAAACTAAACAACATCGAAATGCCGGTAAAACAAGAATACAAATTTCTAGGAATCACATTCGACCGAAAACTGAACTTTCTGGCACACATAAACGCTCTGAAAACTAAGGCAAACAGAGCACTCAACGTTCTCAAAGTACTCTCCCATAAGCACTGGGGTTCCGATCGACTCTGCCTTATACGTATTTACCGATCTCTTGTACGCAGCATTTTAGACTACGGTTGCGTTGTCTACGACTCAGCGCGGGACTCATACATTCGCCGTCTTGACCCTATACACAACCTCGGTCTCCGTTTGTCCAGTGGTGCTTACAGAACATCGCCTGTGCAAAGTCTATACGTAGAATGCAACGAGCCTCCTCTGTTTCATCGAAGAGCATTACTAACCCTGTCATATGTTTTAAGAATAAGATCGTCACCTGAACACATCTGCTACGAAATTGCCACAAAGTGTAACTCGCGCTTACACTACCTCAACAAACCGAACCTAATCAAACCACTTGTCCTACGCTTCGAGGAATACTGCCGCTTTTATACCATCCCTGAAGGATCACTACATGTCGCTATTAAACCACCAAGACTGCCGCCATGGTTCGACCTGTCACAGCTTTGCGAGTTTTCACTAGGCCGTTTCAACAAAAAAAAGCACTCCACCAGAACACATAATTCAAGAATTCCATACACTTCAGTATGAATATAGGGATTACGAAGAATTTTACACAGATGGCTCAAAAACAGAAAACCACGTGGGTATTGGGATCGCGACAGCGGAAAGTGCAGTTTCTGTGAGAGTACCTGGTAGTTTTTCCATTTTTTCAGCTGAAGCTTATGCCTTGAGTGAAGCAGTTAGGAAAATCATCGCTGGCAAATACAAGAAAGCAATCATATACACCGACTCACTAAGCACACTAAAAGCCCTACATATAAAATCCGAATGTGAGCCATTAGTGGGTGACATTTTAAACATGGTATATTTAAACAGCCAGGCAGTTTCCATCCGTTTCTGCTGGGTCCCAAGTCATGTTGGGATACCTGGAAACGAAAAAAGCAGATAAATATGCCTCCTTGGCAGCACACAAAACAGTAGCAAAAGTGAAAATTCCCCTTAAAGATATCCAGCGAACAATTCGTCTAGCTTTAAAAGCAAAATGGCAACAACAGTGGGACACATGCACGAATAACAAGCTCCACCTGGTGAAGCCCATACTCGGTGAATGGAAGACCTGCCGTCACCAACAACGGTTTATCGAAGTTATATTATGCCGACTTCGCATTGGACACACACACCTGACACACAACTTTTTACTCACAAAAGAAGAACAGCCAATCTGTGAAAAATGCCAGGAACCACTCACACTTATACACATTATTATCACATGCCCAGACGTTGAAACACAGAGACAAAAATATTTCAGCATACTATACAAACAACACATACCCTTACACCCTGCTCTGCTGTTAGGAGATGATTCTCTAGTACCCCTGCTTGACGTGCTAAACTTTCTAAAAGAATGTGGTTTTTTAAATAAGCTTTAGAACTTCATCATCTCATTACCCTCTTCTTAACACCTTGTGTCTGGCGCAGCATAGTCTCAGCTGCTTTTGCGCCATAAAACACCAAATTAACTAACTAACTTTCTGCACCTAACATGCTTTGGCAGTGCCTATAGGATCAGAGGCATCTCACCTGATTTTGCACTGACTCCGTGATTGGCCCACCGTAGACCAAGCTACGATGTGATGTTATGACGTCTTAATAGGACGTCATCGCGTGATGGTGATTTGTTGCATCAATTGTGTTTGATGAGGCAACTATAGTTTTTGTCTTGATAAAGAAAATATGCGTCGAGATAAATAATAATGACGCAATCTCACATAAGATTTGCCAAGACCTTTACGCTTCTTGGGGAGACCAGTAACACAAGGTCACAGATTTGCCAGTACTATACTACAAGAAAAAGTGACCCTATTAAACTTTCAAGGCCTGTGGAAAACGCGGCTCTTCTTTCGCTGCACGCTAACATTTCATTGTGCCCCTGATAAAGGAGCAGATGCCCGGCTTTACTTTTGAGTCATGATTTCCCCTCCTTCTGTTCTGTCTTAATCCTCCATTGTTGTCAGTGACCGCAACATTGCACTCTTTATGGCGCAGAGGAACTGCTCTCCTGCAAATTCCTGGAGCAAAACCTGTGTCGCTGGTACTGCGAAGGGACTAGTTCGAGAACCTGGATGTTTGGCCCACCGGCATTCGCCACGCTTGGTCCACCTTCACTTCCAGACGGCGTCAAGGGTATGAATTCAACTAACCCCTACAAATTGGATGCATGAAAGTTCTTGAAACACAGCGCGCAGGAATGCCGTAGTGTTTCAATAAGCATCATAGCACGATAGCGTTTCACTAAGAGCGTTTCAAAAAGCGCAAAGCAAGAGAACATATACAGTGGACGTGGCTACTCGTGATAGCACATGTCTATGTGCCTCTTCCTTGTGTGAGTGTTTAGCGCTTGCTAATATGTCTGATTTCAGTTACATTCAAATAGCATAAATTTATAAAGCAACCGCCTTTTCGCTACAGGTCTCTAAGGCAAAGGGAGCGCGCGTGAGTATGCGCGCGTGAGTATGTGTGCGTGCGTCATGGCGTAAGAGCGTACCTACAAGTAGTCGCCGCAGACAGAAGGACTACTGCCAGGTACCCCTGGCAGCCTAATTCCTGGCCCCAGTAGCAATAACCACTGTACAAATCAAGTTTATTCAACTTCGCCGTGGGGGGGGGGGGGGGGGGAATAAAAGAAAAAAGAATGCAGGACTACAGTTGCCGCAACAAGTAGCGGCAGAGTTGGGGCGTAAAATTGGCCGCAGTATATAGTTGTGGCAAGGAGTAACCATGATATAAAGGTAAGTGCTGGCTGAATCTTTTTCACTATCGCCTTGAGTGTGCCCAATTATTCATATTGTTGCCTAGGGCGAGCGGCGGCTAACGTGGGCTAGTGTTCTCATATTTACATTAAGTGACCGAATTTCAAGTAAAGCTTCCGCGCTGTCGGACAATTTCGCAGTATATATTTCGTTACCGCAAAAAAAATTGTATGGGTATGAAGCACAAGCGCGTGATGTGTTTCAGAAAAACGTTGACGTGGAATCTGCACTGAGGTCAATGCCCGTTTATATACTCCCAATACTATGCTACTATGCTCCCGACGTGCTTGCGCTATACGAAGACGGAAGTGACAGCACTGTACCCCTACATGTACACGGATAATGCATGCTACAGAACTTTTGCTTGCCTCCGCTTATTAATTCCGTATATTTTATGACCCATAAGTGCAATGAAGCTTGCTTTGCCTGGTGTTCCACTTTATTTTTTTCACTTTGACAAGGTAGTGTGATAATCAATGCGCTTGAATATGTATAGGTGGACAACAATGAGAAATTCGTAAACTGACGGTGTGGGCTGGAGGCGAGGTTTCGACAAGTGGGCTTCTCTTTTTCAAGGCTGCAACTTATTTCCTTAGGGCTTGTGTGTTGCAGCCTCGAAAAAGACAAGTCTACTAGTCGAAACGTCGGCTCCAGCATACAACGTCAGTTTACGAATTTCTCATCGCAAGCTTCTATTTACGAATTTCTCATCGCAAGCTTCCATCTTCCCCTTCCTATCTTCGTTTTATGAAGACAACGCCATTTTCAACTGGGTCCAGAGTCTAACAAATTTCTGGCAGCCACACGTTCCATTTGTCAACTTTTCTATGACGCGTAGTTACACTTTTCCATCTTAATATGTAAAGCGTCGTACAACGGCATCTAATTTGCTGAGAGGGTGCATAATGTTCAATATGATGCCGTATGAAAGCTCATAAATTTATGAACAAGTATTGAAATTTTGGTGTCGTGTTCTTATACAGTGAAGATTTCTTCAATATAGCGGAGAATATCAGGATTTATGGAAGGCTATATGTAGGCAAACGTGATTTCATTGTCGCCCTATCAAAAATATTTATATATTTGCTTATAGCGGCCTGAACGGCCATCCGGGATAACATGAAAAGTTTGCAGGTAATGAGAGGATTAAAGTAATATGTTTAAAAGAAACGGCAGGATTAGTACTAAAGGCACTAACTATGACTAATATGCACGCTATTTTGAAGAGGTTTTCCGGCAGCTTCCATTTTAACAGCCAAGACGTATTTGCATAAAGGGGAACACATGAGAATCTCGAAGAATAGACCAACCAGTTTCTCTTTGGTTTGCGTTAACCAAATGTGCTGTTGAATGGGCATATTTCGAAGAAAGCACTTCTGTGCTTTCTTCGCACGAAAGTTAACGTGAAAACTGGTATATTATAATTCGATAATGCCTGAGCGGGTGCGCTTGCTTCAGAACTGTATTACCTTCTTCTGTTGATTCGGGAAACAATTTTCTTACGTGAACTTGTGAACTTAGCAACGGGCTTAGGACCAGACATCTTGGTGTGTCTGGTAGGTTGGCTTTAGGTTACCTTTTTTTTGCGTTGCTTGCCTAGATAAGCTGAACCAGAAAATAAGGGCTACTCGAGCATGAAAGGCTTATGCTACGCCCCTGTACATGCAGTAACAAATTTAAACGTGAATATCAATTTGTTCCAACAAAAAAATGGAACAGCTGTATTAGCAATACCTCGCATGAAATAACACCGTGGAATTTTGATTATAAGATGGAGTATGTATTATTGTGGATATTTATTACTTTGTGCCTGTCATGCAGGCGGCCTCATTCATGTGAGCGGGTCAACCCTGCAGCAAAACGGAGGCTCGATGAGACTGATGTCGCCCACTGTCGGACTACAGATGGAAGCAAGTTGCGTCTCGGTTTGGTACTACATGTTCGGCGCTCGACGGCTCTCCCTTCAGCTCAGCCTGAGTAAGACGTCTCCCAGCTCCGGATTTGTGCACAGAGAGTCCGTACTTCTGCGTCATCGAGGGCGCACTACAATGGACAAGTGGTACAACGTCCAACGAAGCGTGAACCTGGATACACCGCACAACCAGGTATGTCCCCTGAGGCTTATTCCAGGCTTACCTCTAATATGGAGCTTATGTTACGTTGAAGCGCGTTGTGTTTGGCGATATATCCTCGAAGCTTGGAGCGTTACGGTGTATCATTAGTGCTAATGAGTTCCGGCAGTTAGCGCTGCTGCGGACCTGTAAGGCTGTAAGCAGTGTGTTTGACTGGACTGGTTGGTGCATGGTAGATGAAGTATTAAAAAGTGCTTAATAAGGATAGGATGAGATAAAGACACGGCGCTGAGTAAGACGTCTCCCAGCTCTCAGCGCCGTGCCTGCATCTTCATTGCGTCCCGTATTATCACGATAGCGTTAAAGAGCTCGTTTCGCAGAAATTCCGGCGTCGGCGTCGACGGCGGCGTCGTTGGTTGTGATCGAAAAATCATCATCTTTTTCGTGACCGAAAAATCGAGAAAGATGGAAATAAAATGAATAATAAAAATTTCCGGGTCCCAATGAGGATCGAACCCGGGCCGTCTGCGTGGCAAGTGTTCTACTACGCAGCCAAGCTTCTGCTTGTGATTACATATAGAATAACATCCTCCGCTTGGAATTGCAGTGAAAATAACTTTCATGCTTCGCAAACACGCGCGCCCTATATACAGGCGTCACAATATAACATGCAATATCGCAGTAATATTCCGTGGTACAAACGTGCATAGCCTTCGGGCGTCAGAAGATGTGAATATCATAACGACATTGTGGTTCAAAGCCGTGTACCCATTACAAAAGGCACACACGTTACTACGCGTATTCCCTTAAGACCACGTAGTGGGTGCATAGCAACTTCGAAAACATTTCCCGCATTTACCGCGCATAATTGCTCGTGGTTTAAAGCATGCTACGCATTACATAGTGTGCACTAAGGGATTGAAGTACGGACTAGGGATAGGATATAGCTATCGCGTTCAACTCTTAAAGGCGAAGCTTAAGGGTCCCCAATTTTCATTTGAACGAGCTATCCAACTTTTAGGCATTGTTTTAAGAGCTCAGCTCCAGGTAAAGCATCGGGCATCCGCAAAAAAAAAAAAAGAGAAAAAAAAACGCACCGTTGCAAATCAATACCAAAGCCACAGCTGCGTACCACCTTGGTTTAACCTCGCCTAGCCACTCATGCGCTGAGGAGAAGCCGTCGCCAAGCCATGCCCACAGACGGAGCCTGTCCGCGCAGTCGCCGCGCTGTGCTTGCCCGGCGTGGCGCGAGCGAGTACGAGCGACGAAAGGTCAGCGCTTCTATCGGGGGTGCCATAGCCAGGTTCGCACTTTAGTCTCTGGCGCAGGAGTATGGACATTCTTGCATGGTCTGTGACAGGCTCGGGTTGGACTCATTTTGTCTCCGCCAAGGAAAGACTTAGCATCAGTCAAGAAAGCGATGTTAAGCCCCTAAGATCGGCTAGCTCCGCTGTTTCTTGAGTTTTACACGGCTAGCGTAGACTTCTTCATTTTTTTTTATTCTTAATGTGTTAATGCCTCGCATGACTTCCAAAATGATCCGCTGTGGCATGTTACAGTATTAGAAGCTGTCGGAGCGAACAGCAGACATCACAACGTGTCCATCGCATTGGGGTAAAAGAAGAAGCTACGAAGAAGCTTCGCTATGCGCAAGTTCCAGCAGGGTGCGTTGTATCAGCTGCAGTTAAAAAAAAAAGGCTTCAACCGTATGAACCGCCATATTAAGCTTCGATGTCACAAACACCCCAAAGGTGACAAAATCTGCAACCCCTTTAACGTAGCATGTTAGAGCTTCTAGGCAGTCAATTCTAATTGTATTAACGTGGGATTCATTCTTTCTTTTATCATAACGCTCGAGTGAGAGTTTACTGCACCAAAGCAATAAACGAGGCACGTAGAATGGCGTGAAATTATTCGTTTTTCATCTGACTTGGTCGTTCGCGCATGCCAATGTGAAGATGAAACGATCTTCAGTTAGTCGAACTTTTTGCTGTTCCTTATACATATGTACTTAAAGGGCCATTAAAAAGAAAAACCATTTTTCTCATAATACTATGTTGCTCTTAAAATTTCAATGTCACCATACTTGCCATGAGGAGATGCTTGGGAAGTCAGGAAATGCACAAAAACAAAAATATTGATGTACATTGAATATCTCCTTTGAAGAGTATAACGCGATAGCGTAATCGGGCTCCATGTGTATGGCCTTCAACCGTACCGCAAGGAAAGGAGCGTTTATGCACGTAACATTAGCCGCTTTAAAATATCCTAAAATGTGAATCGCAACTACAGTCACTAAGTGCCCACTAAGCCGTAATTCTTCCTTTTGCAAATCGGCGAAGTATGCACTATAGTCGTGCCTATGGTGCCATGCGCCCCTCCGCAACGGCGCACTTTGTAAAGAGTGGGCAGCTTTAAAACACACACTTGTTTCGCAGTTCGCAAGGTTTGACGCCTGATGTGATTCTACGATTTTGTCATGCAATATTACATGCGTCAAGAAAACTCCACCCACTGCATTACTACATTCTTATAGCTTTTTTTTTTTTTATGAAACAGTACTTTTGAAGATTCCTTGCGCTGTGTGAAATTATGTGTGTTTTGTGCATGTGAATGTAATTCTAAAGCGATGAATTTTATTCTGATAGTTTAAAAGGTGTGATGGCGTAGTATCATGCATAAAAAAAAGAAAGCTGGCGTGGCGCCGTAGTAGACCATCTGCTTGCCATGCAGAAAGCCTGGGTTCGATTCTCGCTAGGGTCTAACTATATTTATTTATTTATTTGCATCTATCTCGAACTTTCGCTCGCGGACAACAATGATTTTTTTGCTCACAATTAACGACAGAGGGGCTGATATTGACAAACGTATTTCTTAAAAACAAGCTCTATAACGCTACCGCGTTAAAATAAAATTACGGGTGGCGACGCCACATTGGAATTTCCGCACCAAGCGCCATGGCGTCATAGATTTTGACAGGATCTACTAGGTCCTATGTAATTCTTCCCAGCAAGGATGAATTTCATTGACCATTGATGGGGCAGTAGGCTTCACATACAAAGTTTCAGAAAAATTTGTTAATGTCGCCAAAGTACGAGAAATACGCCTAGAAATGTGTGAAGTCCCGCGTTGAGCTTTTTGGCGCGAAATTTAAAAATGGAACTTTTGCCTTGATCTTCTCCAATATTATTAAATATATGGGGGGTGAAATCAGCGATATCAGATTCCTTAGGGCGGGTTTTATCAATCTGAACTGATTAATTGTTTAACTTCAGTGTTAACCACGAGTTGTGTGATCGAAATATAAAGAGGTGAGGACCAATGGGCTCCTTTCATAATACCAAACCGGCAGTTTCATTCCCTTTTTCAGCTGGCTTTTAATGCAGAAGTCATCCGGCCAGTCAACAAAGCAGCGATCATTGCTTTGGGTCCTGTGCAAGTAACATCCGGTCCATGTGAAGTTCTTACCGGTGCCAACGGTAAGCTTCTCAACTTGCTCCTTATGCTCCACGTACATTGATGACCATTTTTGAAAACAGGACATTGTCTTTGAACGCCCCACATCTGAAACAATCCGGTACTCAGATATATTTCTCATATGATCATACGAGATCCTTAGACATGTTTCATATTCGTCAGAAGGCATTTTTTATTAGAATGCGGTGGAAAAGTTCGTACGATGAATACAACGGTAAAAGGCCATTGCACTAGCCCATGCAACTCCTGTGAACTTTTTTCAGCCGTATTCAGGTGAAGGTTGATAAGCCGGAGTGCCGGTGGTTTCACATAAAATGTGGAGTCGTCACAGCTGTCTCAGTCTAACGTGCAGGAGGGTGCCACAAGTGTTATTTTTTGTTGATCTAGTTTTGAAGCGAAAAATGCGTGCATAGTCACAAAATGCTTACTTATGAAGTGACATCATAAGTCATGATACATGACCGCATACGAAGCAGTCGCACCTCTCGGCTGGCGTTACAAAGATTAGTCTTTGTTGGAAATTGTTCATGGTCTTTGTTGTGAAATCTGTGTATGATGCGGCGCACTGACAGATACTTTCTGACCATTTCCTGTGAAGGACCGTGAGAAGTTGCATTGAGAATCTGCTATTTATTTCACTTCCGTTTCTGATGACAGCCTTTATCTTAGTCTAAAGTGTTTTTACGCTTTGCTGCTATTAAAATGTTTGAACTTATCAATATTAGGGCACTATAATGTTTTGGCGCATTACATATAGGCATCGCATGCCGCGCTATGAAAACTTTTGCAGTATACGGTGAATAACAAGTCAAGTGAAAAATACGTAGGGACACCACTTCACTTACTTTGCTTTGCTTGGTCAGTGCTTGAAGGGGAATGGTAGCCAGCGAAGTACATATGCACACTATAGTGTGCATATGTAGTGTGCACTATAGTGTGCATATGCATATAAAAACAAGAATTATATATAATTCTTGTTATTTCATTCCATTACCTGTATTTTGTATGTTTTGAGGTGCACCACAATGTTTCGAAATTGCAAAGGTGATAAAAACAGAGACCCCTGATTGGATATGTTGCTAATGTCAAATCTATGCAAGCAAACGCTGTTGGAACACTATAGCTGCTGTCACTTTTTTTTACGCAAAACCAGCATTCCCATCGAATGTCATTCCTTCCACTAAATGAATCGCGCGTCTTTCCAGGGTACTGCGACTTCGAGTTCGATGAATGCGGATGGGAATCAAATAGCGGTTGGCGAAGACAGGCCAAGCTTTATTGGCTTACAGAACCTGCTCTGGATTCGCTATCAGGACCTATCAACTCTGGTACGTAAGTTAAAACCCTTAAGTCTCTGTTTCATACCTGCTTTCCTAAATACTGCTGTCCCGTTTACATGTCAGAGGACATGTTACTTCTAACATGTCAGAGAAAGATATCCTTTTAAAAGACTTAAGAGTATTGCTTTATTGCGCGCACCTGCAGTGTACACCATGACGGTTACGCCAGCTTCTTCACCGCCTAGCGGGGCCATAGTGACCAGCCCTAAATGGAAAGGACAAAAGGCTCCACAGTGCTTGGAGTTCTGGTACCTGGCAACAAAAGGAAGCAAAGCTGCACTGCAGGTAATAGAAGCTAGTGGCAGTCATATGCTGAGAGTAAGTTGTCTACTGTTTCCTCATGCTTGACGCCGTGATTAATGTATTTTATTCGAATATTCTCAATGCAACGTGTGGTGTTACATATTGGACTTGTATTTAGCACCCAACGTCGTGCTCGTGGTTTTTAATGATACTGGCTCCGGCTTGCTCGCAGTGAATACGGGGAAGTGGTTCCAACTTGTTCAAACACCGCACGAATAAAACTCAGTTTGGGCCTCGCACGTCTTTTAGAGAACTGTAGTTAAACAACAAAGACAATAACACAATATTCCTGCAGCAAAATGCTGAGCACGAGGTTAAAATTTTCAACAGCAAAATACGTACGCTTTGCAGGCCCGTAGCCAGGAATTTTTTTCGGGGGGGGGCCCACTTGCCGAAGGCCTTAACTTTTTGGGGAAAACATCTATTTTTATTATTTATTTTCGGCAAAACACCCCCCTCCACCAAAATTTCCGGAAGGGGGGGGGGGGCCGGGCCCCTAGGCCCCCCCCATCCCCCCCCCCCCTGGCTACGGGCCTGACTCTTTGATATGCCAAGCCGCTAGACATATAAATGCAAAGGTTCTTGTAGGAAGAATCCTGTAAGCGCTTGTTCAATAAATAATTGTGACTGGGGGAGGTGAGCGTTGCGGCTATGGCTTACCAAATATATTTTGCGTTTGTTTGATTACGCTATTCACTTAAAATAATTTGCACAATACGGAGGATAATTCACATGCTCACTTGAACGGTTTTGATAACTCGTTTGCATCGTTCACTTGGATGTCTATGTGTGCGAAGTCCTACTAGCCAACGCCTACTTGCCTGATATTCCCTCCTTAAATTTATATGCTGCTTAATCGGTCAAGTTCGTGTACTGCTATGGCAATGTCTTGGTTACTAAGACAGCGGTTCGCAGGACAATATTACTTGAAAGCTGGACTTAGTATTCATTCTTGTAAAATGGAAGCATCGCAGTTCAGCACGGCTTAGATTTTTCCCCTCACTTGGGCAAACTTGAAAGAAGAATGAAAACAATACTGCCATGAATGAATCAATGAAATAAACGCTGTGCCGGTGAATGTATGTTCACCGGCACAGCGTTTATTTGCACACAAAAATTGAATCACAGCACGTGATCCGCAGCCGCTGGTAGAAGTGAGTGGGCGCTCCATCTCTAACGGTTATCAAGACAAGATTCAGCGTCGGAGACAAGTCGCCGAGGCGGGGACTGTGAGAGGATGAAATGTGCTACACTCCAGTATCGCCGGAGCCCGCGTGACACCGTTTGTCGCAACTGCAGCGCCTTGGGAACCCTATTTTACGGACGACCCTCTATATTCGACGGAACGTTTGTTCAAGCTGTAAACTTCATTTCAGGTGTAATGATCAACTACTATATACCTAGCATCTTTTCTATATATACTTCAACTGTAGTGCAACTCATACGCGCGCTTTTATCTCCCCAGCATTTTCTAATATTGGTTTCTCTCATAACCGTAGAACACCAACAAGCTTCAACTGAGGATAAGAATAGTAAGAAGACTTGAATAGGACATGGGAAAACCTGTAGGTAGAAGAAAAATGTATTCGCGCGGCACATTTTATAAAGACGGTACAAGCATTGAAGATGAGGGTCTGATCGAGTGGTTAATAGGAATTCCAACGTCGCCTTGGGATCCTAGAATTTTATTTATGAATCTTGGAATAGTCGTGCATCAACTATAAGTTTATGTACGAACATTCGGAAGGAAAAGAGAGAGAAGGAGGTATAAAAATGAGAAAAAAGGCTTGGAAGTCAAGCAGTATTATAACATCCGGTTTGCTAAAGGGATGGCAAGGAAAAGGGAAGTTGGAAAGAAAATCGGAGAGAATGGCAGGCACGCGATCGAAAAAAGTAATCATTGGGAACCCTTAAAGAAGGTCAAGTTGCTGAAATTTGCTTAGTACGAAAGAATGACAACTGTGCAAAAGCGGGCATTCTATCGGTAACTGCTGAAGCGCTTCTGTGTTTTGCGTCCACAAGCCGGATACGAATCTAAGGCGTCGCCGCCTGCGCGGAAGGCATTAGTAAGCCCGTTCAGAAACGACCTCCATCGAAAGCAATAGCCACAGCAACTGCTACTGCTTTCTAGCGAATACTAAGACAACCAAGTGAACGCCTAATATTTAACAGGAATTAGAGAATCCGAATGTAAGGCGTCTCTTTCATTAACGTCTCACAACTAAGGATGCAAGGCGCAACTGTTAAAAAGTTGAAGGAGAAGACAGAAAGAGTGCCGTCTGGCGCTGTCTGTGGCCTTTCATTCTCTTCAATTTTAAACGCTTGCGCATTACGCCTCTGGTATGAGCTATGTGCCTGCTAGCCCAATGTCGTACGCCACTGATTTATTGTATTAGTTATGAGCTGATTGAACATCTGTGGAGAAGCTTTTTCTTGCTGTCGAGGAGTCCTGCATTTGCTTTGACTTCATTATATGTTGGGCCAACTTTCCTTAATGGTATTGTAATAAAAACATTGTGTGCGCAGTATTCCCGCCGCTGTTTTCTCTCATCTTAACGCAGGCAGAGGTTTTGGCGAGTGACGTAAGCAAAGTTGTTTGGACGATGCCTGCGTACACAGGACGCAACTGGATGCTGGCGCGAGTGGACATCGTGCAGGACGACACTTTCCAGGTGAGTACCACTCAGAAAAGAACAAGTGCCAAAAAAAATTACCACCGTCCAAATTGTCTATATATTGTCTGTGTTGTGGTAGCGCTATTCGATGCATGTATCAAGAAAATTGAGTAGATCGAAATAAGCACGATTGGCTCAGAGAATCACTGTTTTATATTTTCAAAAAAATCTTAACCATGTTTTACACCTAATGGCTTTCTAAGTATAATTATTTGCTATCAAGTTCAATGAGATTAAAAATGAAAAGAGTGAGCACGTTTATATCCCTGTGGTGTAGAGAAAACGACGATCACGATAGAAGGCACCAAGAAGTAGCTGATGTTCATTTCTATTTGTCCCACAGTGTATTAAAGAGGGTTCATCTCTTCCCTCCATTTTCCTGATATTTCCTCTGCGCTTATGCAGGTCGCATTTAGAGCGAACTTCTCCGCCAGCCAGGCACTCGAGTCATTCAGCATTGATGAGGTTGCTCTGCGGCCGGACGCTTGCTACCACCCAGCTGAGTGCGATTTCGCCGACGGTCTGTGCGGTTACGTGAACAAAGTCGATGGGTGTTTTCGATGGCTCGTCGGAACAGGCCGGCTGGAAAATCCTCGCCTCCATCGTGGCGTTCGGGTGCCTCAAGGTAAGCCGGCATGGTGACTTCAGCGCCTTATCCCTTCATCACGCACTAAGTGACCATACATACGGTATTAATATAGTCATAGTATATGTCAGCTGAACTGCACTCGCGTGACCCTTGCCTGCGCGTGGATTGTAGCGCTTATCATGCTTATCGGCATGTGTGCAATGATTCCAAATGTCAGTGGCATGAAAAACGGTGTCAAGAAGCCGTGCACGTCAGGTACTAGTGCTTTGGTTTGAAATGAATCCAGCAGATTTGGAAATGTTGCCAACTCTTTGCTTCGGATACCTGGCACTAATGTTTTCTTCACAAAGTGGTATTGTTAAAAAAATAATCAAATGTGTATAGCAGTGCACCTATAACGAAGAGCTTTAGAAGACGCAAAATGATGTAAGTGTGCAGCAGCACTGCAGCACATGACTATTCTGAAGCGAAGTTGTCCTTATCGTACGCTTCCAAGGTGGTTGCTAGGTCATTCTCCCTACATACCAGACATTTTTGGCTGAAAGTGCGTCAGTTGGTAAGGCGAATCACATAAGATACACGTCACGTTTATTAGCAATAGAAAACCTTTACTAATCTTGAGTATTGCGCGTCCTTGTTAAAATACGTTTCTCACATCCACCGCGAAATTACGAAGAAGATTAGTAGAAAAAAAAAATCAACAGGTGGAGGGAAGGCACACACGATACCAGCGGACATAGGGGTGACACTCCATGAAACCCTATATTTTTCTATATTCATGCCTTCTTACGTAAATCATAAAGGTAATCTGCATTAGGAAGAGACTAAACTATGCAGAACAAGCTGACAGTGGAAGCGTTACCAAAAAGCATATCTTTTCGACCAGGCTGCAGTTAGTTTCTGTAGAAAGAGATTTTATAGTTTACGCAGGTTTAGTATTGATGCCCTTTCCTTCCCATGTAAATGTGTACTATGTTTCCAAAACATCGAGAACCACGGAAAATAAGGATAACTAAGGATTGATTATAGCGAACTGTGGACTGACGTGTCATAGCGGACATGTTCATCAGAGGTCTTATTGCAGAGGAGTCACTCACTTTCGCCTACCTCGACCTTACTACTGGCAGAGAAGATGAATCAAATGAATCACCAAAGGAGATCAAACCCATAGGCTTACAAAGCCCGTTTTTCGATGTTTCCCACGGTGGTGTCAATGTGGCAATTCAGTACATCAGAAGTGGCTCTGGTAAGTGATTCTCATGACTCTTTCAGGGTTAAATACTATTTACTACTCCCACGAATTCATGTGTGCGCGAATGCTCCGAGTGATACCCAACTTCGAGCCTAGAAATGTCAGTTGTGTATTTGTCACTTACATATTAAAGTGTTCCTTCTGTTTCGAATACAAAACCGCGTCTTAGGATTAAGATTACGATGTTGTAGGTTGCCGGCGGATCTAGCCTTGCGAATTTTGCAGGCAATTGACCCACCCGGTTTCCTCTTTTCTGATCATATGGAACCAATGTCCTTAAAGCGAAGCACGGGCATGCTCTATAGAAAGTCGCGCGCAGCGCGACGCAACCCTGCTTAACCGGTGGCCTGTGAGCTGTTCCGCATACAGTGTTTTACCGGGCCCCATATCCCACACCACACCCCAACATAAATGTCACTAATCCACTGTCACATGCGAGACCTGTAACGATCAAAAACTTCAAGAGCAGTCGCGACACCTCCTTCCTTAATGTCCAGTGCCCACGCGGAAACACAATATCGTTTACACTGTCGTGTGGCAGGCCTAAACGTTGTAGTTCTTCAAATAAACATTGACGGTCTTTCTTAAGTTCACGACACTGAAGCAAATAATGTTCTATATCACGAGAGGTCTTGCAAGCCGGGCACAATGGTGTCCGGCTTCGATATGAGTTCATTCTTCTGAAGCATCTGCACCCGTGAGCAAAAGTATACGGAACATTGCCGTCCGTATACCTACGCCGTCTGCGGTCGAGAACTTTTCTCTGACAAATTCCGTCAGAGTAAGGCTTTCGACAGCTATTTCGTCATAGCAGTGCTTTCGACAGCAGACCGCTCTCGACTAGACGGCGTAACTAGTTATTTCGCCTCGCCCTTCCATGGTCTGCATACTTTTGCTCACGGGTATATATGCGCTCCATACGATCATTTATACTTGAATCTTGAAGAGTAGAATCCGTAGAGAAACATAGACTCCTCTCTCGCGAACTTCAAGGCTGTCGGTATTCTCCACTGCTCATTAGAGCCTTTAATAGTAAGGAACAGAAATGAATGGCGACAGGTAATGTTTTGCAGAAGAAAAAAAATTGGCCGCGTATCTCCGTGCTTCGCTGCAAATGTCGTCGAAAGTCTTGTGCCGCCCGTACTACTATGTTTTGCCTTGCCTCAGACAGCGCCCACTCTACGTTGAATTGGCTGCATCTAGCTGGCATTGATAAAATAGAGGAGGCGCTGCGCGAGATATGGACGCCATTGAAAAAATTACACCATCTCCCGCTAAAGGGAATCATGTGTAGATGCGAAGCAGCGGGCGCTAACACTGACGGCGGCGTTGACGCTGGCGCTCATCGCAGCGTTGCGCAGGAGAGAAAACTGGGGAGGCGCAAATCACGCAGTGATGGAGCGGCGTTTCCTACTGGAACATGCCAATCACTGCTAATGGGCAATGAGAGACAGAAGACTCCGACTGGACACAGAGACCCGCAGTCCGCTTTTAGTTAACGCGCACGCTGTGAATTTTTATTGTTCAACAACGCACAGGAGAAATCTCCCACCGGCACCACCTTGCAAGTCAAGATCCAGTGCCATATATACGGGGTGGCCAGTGAACGGTTGTGCAGCGCGAGCGGTCGGTTTTTATTAGGGGCGAAGCTTCTTATCCCGTGGGTCGTGCGTCCCTTGTAGTTTGTAGTACGTAGTAGCCACCTGCGTAACCAGCAGTATCTCCCTGTGTGATGACGATGATGCTGCCATCACGGCACACCACATGGAATGTAACCACTATGCGTCATAACGATGACGCTGATGACGATGACGATCGCGATGCCATACAACACATGGCATCGCGATATGGTCAGCCACCTGCGTAACCAGCAGTAATTCCCTGTGTGATGACGATGACGCTGCCATCACGGCACACCGCATGGAATGTACCCACTATGCGTCATAACGATGACGCTGATGACGATGACGATCGCGATGCCATACAACACATGGCATCGCGATATGGCCTCACATGCATATCGGTTGACCACATGCAAACAATTACCATCACGTCTTTGATGATGTACCTCCGGAGCTTCGCCCACTCATCATCATTCACACCGCGGATATGCTGTGATTTTTAGGGGCGAAGCTCCTTATCACGTGGGTCGTGCGTCCCTTGTAGTTTGTAGTACGTAGTAGCCACCTGCGTAACCAGCAGTATCTCCCTGTGTGATGACGATGACGCTGCCATCACGGCACACCACATGGAATGTACCCACTATGCGTCATAACGATGATGCTGATGACGATGACGATCGTGATGCCATACAACACATGGCATCGCGATATGGCCTCACATGCATATCGGTTGACCACATGCAAACAATTACCATCACGTCTTTGATGATGTACCTCCGGAGCTTCGCCCACTCATCATCATTCACACCGCGGATATGCTGTGATTTTTAGGGGCGAAGCTCCTTATCACGTGGGTCGTGCGTCCCTTGTAGTTTGTAGTACGTAGTAGCCACCTGCGTAACCAGCAGTATCTCCCTGTGTGATGACGATGACGCTGCCATCACGGCACACCACATGGAATGTACCCACTATGCGTCATAACGATGACGCTGATGACGATGACGATCGCAATGCCATACAACACATGGCATCGCGATATGGTCTCACATGCATATCGTTTGACCACATGCAACCTACCACCATCACGTCTTTGGTGATGTACCTCCGGAGCTTCGCCCACTCATCATTCACTCCGCGGATATGCTGTGATTTTTTTTCAACCAAGAAACTCGCTAGCAGACGCTGCCTGCGTCGGCGTCGCGAGGCGAGAGAGGGGGGATGCGTAGGAGAGGAGAGAGGGGGGGACGCGCATGCGCAGTGGGAGTGTGGACGCCGCGGGCAGGGATGCCTCGAGGAGAGAGGGGGAGCGTAGGAAAGGAAAGAGAAGGGGGACGCGCATGCGCAGTGGGAGTGTGGACGCCGCGGGCAGAGATGCCTAGAGGAGAGAGGGGGGGGAGAGGAGGTTTTTTTATTTTTTTTGAAAGGGTTTGCGTATGCGCAGTAAGGGTGGTCACGCCGCAAACCACCACCCCTACCATCACCACCACCGGATTAAGCTTCGCCATAAGATGCTTCACATCTAAAACATGAGCTTGTGCTGAACCAAGGGCATTACACCGTGACCAAGGGCCACTGCCAGCGGCAGCACCTTATTGTAGGCACAGGGCTTTTTCGTGCAAAGCGTCGTAGTTCGTGCACAGCGTCGCATTTTCGGCGCAGCCTAAAAAACACTAGGGTCTTTAGAATTGCGTACCTATGTATTTTCTAATAAAAGAACACACGACCTGACACTTACATATTAATGTTGCGCCTCAGGTATGCCTAGTATTTGCTTTTTGATCGAATATGTTCACAAGTATGAACGCAAACACCAGTTTAAGATGGTTGGGCGTTCAGAAAGTGGTTAAACTTTGGCCGAGTGGCTGAATCAGGGGACGTCGGACAGACAGCCAGACCAAAATTTTGGCGTTCAAGTATCCCAAGAAAGACTATCGTCTGTAAAAATCCACGCATCTCCTCGAAGTGAATCATGACAAGCGGGCGAAGCTCTGGGTATTGTATGGGTGAGTAGCGTTGCCCCACATAATGTACATTGACTGACATAAAGTGACATTAACAGTCGACAACAAAGCTAGCTCCTAAGGTCCATAATGTCTACGTTGAAGTCGCCCACTAGTATAAAGGGTTTGTGCTTGTAGGTGGTTTATGTTGTTCTGTCACAATTATGATTGATATTAGTCTATTGTTAAACTTTTTTCGTGTCACATATCGTACGTTACCCGAGTGTTCCCGAGCGTTACCCCTTATAATGTAGCCTTGAGAACGGACAAGCCTCGCTCTTAAGGTGCTTCGCCCCTATGATATAGTATTGTAAATTCTAGCTTTGCGTACATTTCATTTTTGCATCCTGGTAACAATGGCTTTGCCAAATTGACTTGTTTTCTGTTATTACTCGACACCAATTTGAAGTAAATTTCTTTAAATTATACTAATTAATAAAACTTGATCATTAATCCATAACAAAATATTTGTAGCAAAAAAGGTGACGTTTGAGCGAGTTGGTATTGAATTATATCGAATGCACAATACTACTGGAAGACGAGAAAGAAACAACATGAGCCTAACTTGTTTATTAAGAAACGAAGCAGCACTTACGTACTTTACCATAGCAAGCGGACTTGGTGGTGAGACGCGAAAATCAACACGTGGCGTACTCCGTGAACCCACTATAACATTTACCCTTGCATGCTAAAAGAACACATATAAAATAACTTTATTAGGCTTTATGACACGTGCTGCGCAGAAAGACGAGTTCCCTGTTTGCTAACAGATAACACACTTATTGTCCACTTTTCTTATATGGAAGGTCCTTCTGATTGCTGTGTTGCTTTTCTTTTGTCAGAGTGTGAACAAAATACGTGTTTCCGTGGAGGATGTAGTGTAATTCAACGCACACACACGTAATCGACCATGGGAATAGCTGCAGATGCACCGCATCTATGACGGGCTCACACGTTTGTTAACATTGTATATGGTGGATGGAATAAATTACCGAATAATTCTCGAAAGCGCACTAACGATGCTGCATTAACTACTACTCTCTCTCAGCACTGATGGTTGCAGTGGCAGTAAATCCAGGAGACGAATCCATCTGCTGCTTGCATGGTAGCAAAGATGTATGCTAATGATTTTTTTCTTTTTATGTTAGCTTGCAGGTGTTTATGAACTTGGCCCCTAATTCCCCACCCATATTATGTCATCTTCACAGATATCGCCGCAGCGAACGTATCAGTGCACTGCTACAATGACAACGTATCGGTGAAGATAGAAGCAATGCCCTCTTTTGAACTGGATGAAGCTTCTGATTGGGCGACGGCTAACCTGACACTTGTACAGGGCACGCACTGTCAACTGCAAATTGAAGTCATTAGAGGCAGTGGGACAAACGGGACGATGGCCATTGCTAGTATCAAAGTTACCAAGTCGGACCCAGGTAAGTCGCAGTGCGCGTCCCGTTGAACACGAGATAAAAAATCTTGCTTGCCAAGATACGCACAAATACGCGCAGTCAATGGGTTTCACAAGATCTCTAGAAAAACGTGGCACATTCAATAAACGTCAGCGTCTCTTCCGAAAGCACAAACAGAGTAGCGATAGAAGGCGCTTAAGTGTTCTCGCAGGTGATCATATCTTTCTAATTTAATAGGCGTACTAGGCAATTGCATCTTTGGCGGCTTCAAGACCAAGTTCGGATTTTTCATGCAGAAATGTCGCCAGTCTTTTGAAATCCATAGACATGTTACTTTTTTGTAGACGTCTAAACGTGATGAGTGGCGCTAAACTTTTCATGCTTGGACAATTTTTTCACCATAAGCTTTCGGGGATTAACATTCAACAACTGACATTTTGAAAGATGTGGTTTTGTAAATTGCCTTTATTTTGCTAAAATGCAGAGCCGTTTAAGAATTGCTGGAAAGGCAAAAACAGTTTAATCCTCGCTAACAGGACAATATTTACCCCTCGGAAGTTCTTCTAAAAAAGTATTGTGCATATTTCACGGCAACAACGAAGCCCACTATGACGCCACATGAAGGCGTTTTACAAGTACAAGCCCCTTCGTTCTCTAGCAGTAAAATGAATTAAGTTTTCTCATATCATTTTGCATTTTCATTTCAGCCTAAGATAAAGCTCTCCAAATGATGTTATCATCTCGCAAACAAATCAGTTACTCACAGTAAGAGTAATGGTTGGGCGAGTAGGCCTTGTAGCGTCTCCGGTGTCAATTCGTGGCCGAATACTATATTTCTGCCTAAGTCCTGGTAATCTTCCTTTTAAATGCGAAGTATTCCTTAGCGAACTTCGGCGACTTTGAGCGTATCTATCTATCTATCTAGCCACCTACGACTTTCTGCTCTCCTGGCCGTATCGTTATTGGTATTTATAAAAAAATTGGTATGGGATAACATGACTGAATGGCGAACATGAGTGACTGGTCATATCACGCAAATCATGAATAACTTGTCATGAAAAGTATGATTTACACGGCATGGCCATAGTGCTCCTGAGGCCGTTTTCTTAAATCGATATATCCAAAAATTGGTACGATGCGACATTTCTGCATGACCACCATAAATGACCTGCATGTCATATACGACATGATTTACATGCCACGCTCATGGCGCGCTGACGGCCGTTTCGCTAGCTTGATATACACCAAATTTGGTACTGCGGGACGTGACTGTATGACGAACATAAATGACAAGTCGTAATATGAAAATCATGACAAGTCATGTGAAACATGACTTGCATGCCACGCTCATGGCACGCTCGCGGCCGTTTTGCTAGCCTGATATACACCAAATTAGGTACTGCGTGACGTGACTCTATGACGAACATAAATGCCAAGTGGTCATATGGAAATCATGACATGTCATGTGCAACATGACTTCCATGTTACGCTCATGGCACTCTCTTGGCCGTTTCGCTAGCTTGATATACACCTCATTTGATATTGTGTGACATGACTGTATGAAGAACATAAATGAGAAGCGGTATAATGAATATCATGACATGTCATGTGCAACATGACTTCCATACCACGCTCATGGTGCGCTCACGGCTGTTTCGCTAGCTTGATATACACCAAAATTGGTCTTGCGTGACATCACTGTATAGCGAACATAACCGGTAGGTGGTAACATGAAAATCTTGGCATGCATGTCA
Organism: Rhipicephalus appendiculatus; assembly: GCA_030522465.1. Lineage (NCBI taxonomy): Eukaryota > Metazoa > Arthropoda > Arachnida > Ixodida > Ixodidae > Rhipicephalus > Rhipicephalus appendiculatus. The sequence goes on along the minus strand of JALIZH010018725.1, from coordinate 476 downwards.
TCTACAATGTCATTTACATGCCACTCTCATGGTGAGCTTGCGTCCAGTCCGCTAGCTTGATATACACCAAAATTGGTATCGCGCGACGTGAGTGTATGACGAACATAAATGACAGGTCATAACATATAAATCATGACATACATATTATGTACAACATGATTTCCTCCTTGCTGGCTGCTTCGCATTACATCGATTCCCATAGTGCGTGGGACCTGCCGTTTTTTTTGTTTTTTTTTGTATGTAAGTATGATTTTCTGGTTGCATCTGCTCCATAGAGCAGCTAAATCATAAAAATTCAAATAAAGCTACCATTCAGCGATTCGATTCTGCTGGAGAGGAAAATCACATGTGGCGTTGCACTTCCTACAGAAGACAAGGAACCGTGTAAAAGATAAAAACCATAAGGTGCAAAAAACGAAACTGATATCTCAGACGCAGCAACCATTATATACGACTGTTTGTCATAAACTGAGCAC
>JALIZH010018724.1:0-14445 GCA_030522465.1 Rhipicephalus appendiculatus | reverse complement strand
AGCGTTTAAGAGCTCGTTTCGCAGAAATTCCGGCGTCGGCGTCGGTGTCGGCGTCGGCGTCGGCGTCGGCGTCGTTGGTTGTGACGGAAAAATCATCATCTTGTCCGTGACCAAAAAATCGAGAAAGATGCAAATAAAATAAATAATAAAAATTTTCGGGTCCGAGTGAGGATCGAACCCGGGTTGTCTGCGTGGCAAGCAGGTGTTCTACCACACAGCCATGCCTCTGCTTGGAAATACTGTGAAAATAACTTCCTCTGCTTGGAAATGCAGTGAAAATAACTTCCATGCTTCGCAAACGCAAGCGTCCTTTATATAGGCGTCGCAATATAACATGTAATATCCCAGGAATATTGCGTGGTACAAGCGTACATTGCCATCGGGCGTCAGAATATGTGACTATCATAACGATTCCATAGTTTAAAGCCAGCCACCCATTACAAACGGCACACACCTTACTGCGCGTATTCCCTTAACACCACGTAGTGGGTGCATAGCAAGTTCGAAAACATTTCCCACATTTGCCGCGCATAATTTCTCCTGGTTTAAAGCATACTACCCATTACATAGTATGCACTAAGTGATTGAAGTACGCAGTAGGGACGGGATATCGCTATCGCGTTCAACTCTTAAAGGCGAAGCTTAAGGGTCCCCCAATTTTTTTGCGAAGCCTTCACTCGCACATATAACGTACGACATGCGAGGTGATGTTATCGATTAGGACTTTATACGGAACATGACGGCGACGGCAGAAATACGCCTCGAGTGTCCATATAGTAGTCGCAATAAAAGCGCTCGGATAGAGGCGCTAAAACGTCTGTGTTGCCGTTATGGACAGCATCGTAGACAATCTACGTTGACAGCTTAGAAGGCAGCACCGTGCCCCAGTCGTCCGCATAATAAAACATACGCAGATGGTGTCTGCACGACAGGTCCCATAGCCAGAGGGCAAGCGGTCTAGGTGCCCCGCTTCCCGCCTCCCCGAAATTTGGATAGTTTTACAAAAAACAATATAATGAAAACAGGTGTTTTTCTCAAATAGTCAAGGCCTTCAGCAAATGCCCACAAAGAAATTTCTGGCTGCGGGCCTGCTGCACGACATGACGGCTCCTAAGTTTCACCAGTGAATAAAGGCGTCAACTAAACGAAGACAAGAAGAGACAAGGACGTACGCCTACTAACATTTGAGCAGTGAATAAAGACATACGCCTTTATTCACTGCTCAAATGAACCAACTAGCCCAACAAAAAGTTTTAGTTGATTCCTAAGTTTGACGATAGAAAGCTAAGGAAAACAAACAGAACTGTTATTCTCTTAACTCCTACCTTGAACAAACTTAGTTAAAAAAGCTGAACGTGCATTACATTAAGTACGCCTCTACTTTGGACGTCTCCTCTTGTCCATACCGGCGAGATCCGAGAAATTCGATCATTCTGCAAGGCCACCATCGTGTTTGTACAGGAAAGTGGCACACATCGCACTTGTGTCTCCGATGATGTCTTCGCGAAGCTGTTTTGCCGTCTACTTCCGAATTGGTATTTACTTCAGATGGCCGCTGTCCACTTTAGCTCTATATACAGCCGTCTACGTTGAGCATGGAAGTACACTCGCTATTCAAGCGCCGTTTCCATCGGGAAAAGCTAATCGGATTCAGCACACAAAGGAAGTGCTAGGGTTCTATTGTTACTCCTTGGAAAAAGTCCAGCGCCCAATTTCAAGAGTTGAGAGGAAACGATACGCGGAAGACAATAATTCCTTCCTCTATATGTGGGAAGATCAGTCCACATACGCGAAGTTTCGCTAAGGGGATTGTAGCTACGAGCCACGAGTACTGAATGGGAAATAATAACAGACACAACCGCAGTTAAAGCGTTCGCGATCAAAGGAAAGCCATCGAGAGAAGATCATCCCTGATTGCGGTGCTTCGCGAAACCAGGACAGTGCTAGAAAATACGGCGCATTTGCGCCAGTAAAAGAAGAGAAGCGGGCAGTGTTATCGTGGCAAACGAAGTGGGACGCCAAAGCTATTCGAAAGCAGCCATTAAAGTCGCTGCTTTAAACAACCTAATCCCGTTTCCGATATCTTGCCCCTTTTTGATGTTGCTTGTCCCATTCGGACGAGCAGGCCATAACGTGGCAACGTAATATAATTTAACGCGATAGCGTTAAAGAGCTCGTTTCGCAGAAATTCCGGCGTCGGCGTCGGCGTCGTTGGTTGTGAGCCGAAAAATCATCATTTTGTCCGTGACCGAAAAATCGAGAAAGATGCAAATAAAATAAATAATAAAAATTTTCGGGTCCGAGTGAGGATCGAACCCGGGTTGTCTGCGTGGCAAGCAGGTGTTCTACCACACAGCCATGCCTCTGCTTGGAAATACTGTGAAAATAACTTCCTCTGCTTGGAAATGCAGTGAAAATAACTTCCATGCTTCGCAAACGCAAGCGTCCTTTATATAGGCGTCGCAATATAACATGTAATATCCCAGGAATATTGCGTGGTACAAGCGTACATTGCCATCGGGCGTCAGAATATGTGACTATCATAACGATTCCATAGTTTAAAGCCAGCCACCCATTACAAACGGCACACACCTTACTGCGCGTATTCCCTTAACACCACGTAGTGGGTGCATAGCAAGTTCGAAAACATTTCCCACATTTGCCGCGCACAATTTCTCCTGGTTTAAAGCATACTACCCATTACATAGTATGGCACTAAGTGATTGAAGTACGCACTAGGGACGGGATATCGCTATCGCGTTCAACTCTTAAAGGCGAAGCTTAAGGGTCCCCCCAATTTTTATGACAGAGTTTAGCTTAGGGAATGCTGACTTTACTTGCTTTGTGTATGTGAGAACGAGGTTCGGTTTGAGGAGTTCCCTAATCCGCAAGACTACGCTGCTGAAGAATGCGGAGTCAAGATAAGCCGCGTCGTATTGATTAAATTTCGCGCGAGGGCTTTCTCAAGCTGTGTTTGTACTTTCTTTTCATTCTTCCGCGTTCTCCAGACGTTATTACGCGCAGCGCCTTCACGTTTGCCTTGCGCCTAAGCCACACGTGCATTAAGCTGCAAACATTCCGCAAACGTAACTTCCAGTTTTCTAAAGCTTCTAAGCTCTTTCATTGACGGCACACCATGAAAACAAAGAAAGAGCACAATCAGTAATGAACATATTCAACTGAGCAAATGGAATGTAATTTCGTTGGCAGCCGGATTATACAGGCTGCAGCTGAGTGAGTCCGCTTCGGTAAGAGACCACTTGCGTGTTTTGTCGTCTTCGACTGAACGTGGCATACACGAACAGTTATTTGTACCGCATTGGGCGTACCACAAGTCCCTGTTGTGATAACTGTGGCAGCATAGAAACAGTGGAGCACATACTACTTGAATGCCCCGCGTACCGCGACGAGAGACAATTGCTTCAACGACAAGTGGACATGATTTACCACGACCAGATAACGTTGCGCAACATATTAGGCTCAGGGCCCGGACATTCAAAACAGCGTCGCATTGTACAATCATCAGTCAATTACCTGTCCGAGATTGGCCTTGTCGAAAGGCTCTAATGACCGAATAAGTCATATAGGAAAAGCTTAACCCATTAGGGACCAGTGTACTTTAAAAAGTACACTTCCTTTTTCGGGCATAGAAAATACAAAACAGAATATTCTGATCTTGCTCATTACAATTTCTGATGCCAAAGGTTGCAGCAAGAAAATCCTCATTTGGAATATTGACTCGGTTATGTTATTTCTGTTTTATGAGTCGTCAAACTTTAGGAAATTCAGAGCCTGTTAAACGCACGTGGTCAATACTAATTTTTGTAAATTAATTTGAAGTTTTACATTTTATATGTAGAAAAAACGGACGGTTTCTGCTTCAAGAAGAGCAATTCAATCTCTGCAAAGCGCGAGAAGCCTATAGAGTGCATAGTTTTGCTGTGAGGAGTAATCAAATGTTGATGTACTTTATTTAGTACACTGGGACTTCGTGGGAGCATATATGTAACTCTTGTTGTGCGTTGCATCATAGATTGAACAGGCTTTTTTTTGTTATGAATGCCGTTTTTTCGGTTATCTCAGACTCATGAGGCTGCGAAAGATGTCGTTGTGAATATAGGAGAGCCTTTTGATGTTTTAATTGGTGATTCTGACCCTAACATGGGAACTTAGGAGGAGGAGGGGAATGACGACGGTACGAATGGATGCTCGCTGCTAACGATAAAAAAACATGGAACGAGAGGAACGTGGGTAAGATAACTTCTGTTTTGACTCAGGAAAGCAGCTTTGTTTCGAAAATGGCAAAGAGAAGAGCATAATTGTTATGCTGACGAAAGGCTACACAGTTGAGTCACTATGCTCTGTATCGTGCTGGCCATTCACTGAAAAGCAAAAAAAAAAACAAAAAACGTAGTGCCACTGTCCTCCTTCTTCATCCGCAGTAACAATGCCATGAGGGGGTTTGAGCTCTACGATTAAGCTGCGAATGACTAGAGAATTTTCATCGCTGAGAAAAAGTGGTACCAGCCCCTATTTACCTAGATGATCGAAATAGCCGCAGACAACGCATAAAGGGTCTGTTACCACATTGTAGGTTTTAGCACACCCTCTACGCGTTGACTATTGTCCTTTAGTCGCATAACAGCAAAATACTGACTGCGCCTTGTTGTACTCAAGAGAAGTATCAAAGCTCTCCAGATTCTACTGTGCTTGCTATTACCCTCTATCAATACGGACATTTTCACAAGAAGCCGGCAAAACAGTAGAATTCTGCCAAAATATATCGAAATCGTGTGGCCAAAAGCGTGACGTTACGCTTTCCCTAAAGCACTGGTCCTTGATTAAGTGGCATGGGCCAAGATAACTTTGTTATTCATTTCACAAGGGCCCAGCGTACTCGCCATTCTTGCATCAAGTCACCTTGCCCGTTGCTATCTCGAAGGCCCAGCGTACTTTTTATAGTACAGTATCATAACTCCTGAAGAAACGCACGTAACTGTATGAAAATTTGCACGTGTGGTAATCTGTTGTGGTTAATTAAAGAAGCAAAACTTCAATAAAATCGGACAAGTAGTTCTTTCGTGGTCCTTAATGGGTTAACTTACCTGACACCCTAATTGTAAATACTTTTATCAGGTTCACATGCAGCGTTCTTATCTGTTTATATTCTTTTTAAATGCGAATGCATTTCTTAGTCGGGCTATGTCAGGCATCCGGCGTTGTCCGCGGCGGTGTCCGCGCGCCGGCAGGTGTTATCTCTCCGCTCTCACTCCCTCTCCCATAGGAACAGCTGCGGGCGCGCGCGCTTATCCTCGCCCCTAGCAACCGGAGCATGTGGTGCGAGAGAGTGTAGGAGAGGGTAGGTGCAGTGCTTCGCCGCTCCTTCTCTCGCCGTTCGCTCTCTCTCCTCCCTGCGCCCCACTCTCCCGTCCGCTGGCGCCTCACTCTCGACCGTTCGCTGGCTGGGCGCCTCTCAAGGCGATGGCAGAAGTCGGTGAAGGCGAAATCTCTCGGCGCAAGAAATGCATTCGCATTTCCTTACGATTCCCTTCGGGGAGGTGGGGCCATTTTTTCTCATTCTTTTCTTCCCTCTCTTCTGAAATCTTTTAGCCCCCCTTCCCCATTCCTATACAGAGTAGAGTGTCAGCGCTATATGGACGCCGGCAAAAATCTCTGTTTTTCTAATAAAGAGTCTCTCTCTCTGCAAGGGAGATGTGGTACGTTTCCAATTATAGGTTCCGAATGCTACACCTAAAAGTTCAACGCAGCCTCACCGCAAGACAATTAGGCCCAGAGGCATGAAACTTCCCGCAACACACGAACCTTTCTAATGAATGAAGGTGTTATAGCCCTTCTTTTATGTGTCCTGCGAAGCGTTAGTATTCCTAACTGACACGCATTAGTGCGACACTATGGGGTACTCACAAAGAGCAACGTGCGCAGCGCTAACTCACAAGCGGTCCAGTGAAAATGAGTGCTGTGTATGTATCTTTTTCTCAGTTTATGACGTTCTGTGCTACTTTGTGCCAATTTAGAATCCTAATCAACTAGCCAGGCAACGTGTCCTGAAGTAAAGAATTCTAAATAGCAAAAAAAAAATGTTTAAATGAAAACAGAAGCATATCTGCAATTTCGAGAAGTAGGTAAAATACATTGTGTCAACAATCATGCTTGCCCATTTGTAAAATCGAGCGAAGCGCTCAGTTTCGCTGAGAATTTAGTTCTCAACAGAACACAATATCGCTACTGTATTTTAATTTCTTGTTTGGATTCTACATTCCAAATGGTTTTTAAAAGCGGTCGTCTCTGTCGGATAAGAAAATGTCTCAGATTTTCCGAAGATGTCCCCGCAGACCACCTTCGTTTTTCAGGAACGGCCACCGTAAAATTCATGAATTCCATGGATGGCTCAGCATGTCTATGGAAGAACCATAGACATGTTGAGCCATCCATAAAATTCCGCGAATTTTACGGTACCTGTCCGCTCCTGGCCGACCAGCTTTGGGTTGTCCAGCAGGCCCACGAAGCGGCCGACAGGCTTGGCCTGGCGGTCCCGACGTGGGAGTTGCCCACCGCACGCTAGGGCGCGTCCCACAGGAGCTCATTTGAGGCATTTCAATCAATAAATAAATCAATCAATCAATCAATCAATCAATCAATCAATCAATCAATCAATCAATTAATCAATCAATCAGTGAACCAACTAACCAATCAACCAGTCAATCAATCAATCAATCAATCATTCAGTGAACCAACTAACCAATCAACCAGTCAGTCAATCAATCAATCAATCAATCAACATGATTACTTTCGTCTACATTCCTCTTAATCTTCCTCTCCGTGCGTTTAGCTAGCTTTAGTAAGGTGAAAGCCTTAGTTAGGTTCGTTACCGAACACGAAAAGTGACCGCCGGCGTTGGCGTCAGCGCGAGTGATGCATAAAATCATTATCATGTGGTGACGTCACTCTAAAGGCCTGACCACACGTACGCGTTACAGCGCGTCAGCGCGTGGCTTTTTGACGCGGCGTCGCGCCCTTTCCCTTTAAAGAGAGAGGGCGCGCAGCTTCGTGTAGCCGCACGCCCTCTCTTTAAATAGAGAGAGGGTGCGACGCCGCGTCAAAAAGCCACTCGCTGACACGCTGCAACGCGTACGTGGGGTCAGGCCTTAAGACAACCCCGTGATGCCACAGATCGTCATAATTCGTGACGTCATCGCGGGGTCACAGTGACGTCCACATAACGTCGCTTTGCGATAATTAAGCCAGCCCGAGAGGAACTCGACGTGCCGAAAGTTCTCATTTGCCTCCGATCCTTGAGGCAGTGCAAGACCACTCCAGGTGCAGGAAGCATTAGGGGGCGGTGGCATCGATTCAGTCGAGTGAGAAGGAAAAGAAATATATACATATGCATATACGGGGCGTGACGGCGACGGCCGACGCCGACGCCGACAACGAAAAGCAGCCGAGAGTGTCCATATAATTGCTATCGCAATAAAAAAAGTGGCTTTCGCCTTCGGGTCATCTCAGGCAAATGCACTGGGAGCCTGACAGCGAACAGCGAAGCTGTTCTAGCTACAGGAGGGTGTCTTGCTGGGCGACTTGGTAAGATACCATTATTAAATGTAGCGCAAAAAAAAACACGGACTCAGAAAAGGAGCCCACTTACACAGCGCTGTGTACGTGTGCTCCTTTTCTGTGTTCGTGTTTTTTTTTTTTTTGGCGCTACATTTAATGATGTTCTAACTAGGCGTTAGATGTGTGGTCGTGCCCGAAAACTGTCGTTGTCATGAACGGGTACGTGCCACAGAATTTCGGCAAATCCCACGGCTTACCGCTATGGCGTAGCCTGAAGTAACCCTGATGGGTCAGATAACGAGTACAGAGAGAGAGATAAAGAAAAGGAGAAACAAGCAGCGAGATGGAAAAAGATGTAAAGAAAGAGAAAGGGAAAAAAATTTTGTCGAAAAAGAATTCTTTACAAGGCGCGATTCGAAACCCCATACCCTCTGGTCCGATGGCGAGCGACCTATCCGCCAGGCTATCGAAGCTGGCTAGTAGAGCATAGCATAGCCTTGTATGGTATAGTGTAGCAAAAGGGTGGGAAAGGGATGTGAGCTTGAGAAGGAGAGATGGGATGTTGAGAATGACCGAAAGGAGGAGAAGAGGGAGTATTGCGTAGCACAAAGAAAATGAGACAAATAGAAAAGAAGAAATGCAGAAAAAAAGCGGAAAGAAACAGAACATCAATGAAAGAGAGAGAAACAAGTAGAGAGAGAGAGAGAAAAAAACGGCGATGGGCCCGTTTTTCGCTGTGCCAAGCATTCTGCGACTTGGTGCATATACGATCCGCATTTTCTTTTTATTATATGTCCAAAGACTTATGCCGGGGCTATTTCTGTAGGTTCTATGCTGTAAAACATTATTTCTGTATTTAGAGGCGAAGTTCCTTAAGACGTAGCCTTGTCTTCCGCTGTGGTCACAGTATAGAACCGCGACTATGGTCGAAAGTGATGTGAGACACAAAAAAAAAAAAAAGGTTTTACAATAGACTTCAACGTAGACATATAGGCTAACTACAACATAAGAGATCGCTGTTCCCGGCGAAAATAACATATCGAGAAGAGTATTGATGAGTTGATCTCCACTAAAATGTGCCTAGATATTCAGGCTTCTCAATGAAACCTGTAACACAAAGCCACACGTCGAGCACTGTATGTCCCAACATATTACCCGTATTAAAAGGGTATCTTGCCACCGGTAAGATCGCGGGTGCTTGGACTCACTTTCGAGGGATATCCTCCACTCCAGCAATTATCTAAATCTTCCTTGAATTGTCTAAGATGACTGGAAGGCGAAATAAATTTACATTTCTATATACACTTTTTGTCACTCAATTTACATTATATGGGGCAACGCTCAGGTAACGTATGGTTACTCACCAGTACGATACCCAGAGCTTCGCCCACTCGTCATGATTCACTTCGTGGAGAAGCGTGGATAGTTTTTAAGCAAACGTTCTCTGAGTTGCAGATTTCGGTGGAAACGGCCACCCAAATTTGTATGGCAGCCTGGATATGAACTCATGGCCGTCGTTGTTGTCGGTAGTAACTGATGTGTTGCAGTGCTAAGCACTGCTAAGCACATGGATGAGGGTCCAATTACCGGTAAGGCGGGAGCATTGCACAATTTACATGATGCATAGTAATATCGTTTGAACGAGTGTCGTTTTTTTAGATGGGAAGCATCTTATGGCGAAGCTTAATCCGGTGGTGGTGGTGGTGGTGGTGGTGTGCCGCGTGCCCACCCTTACTGCGCATGCGCAAACCCTTAAAAAATAAAAAACCTCCTCTCCCCCTCTCTCTCCTCTAGGCATCCCTCCCCGCGGCAACCACACCCTCACTGCGCATGCGCCTCCCCTCCTCTTTCCCCTCTTACACTCCCCCCCTCTCTCCTCTAGGCATCCCTGCCCGCGGCGTCTACACTCCCACTGCGCATGCGCGTCCCCCCCCTCTCTCTCTCCTCTCCTACGCTCCCCCCCTCTCCCCTCTACGCATCCCTGCCCACGGCGTTCACACACCCACTGCGCATGCGTGTCACCCCCTCTCTCTCCTCTCCTACGCTCCCCCCTTTGTCGCCTCGCGACGCCGACGCAGGCAGCGTCTGCTACCGAGTTTCTTGGTTGAAAAAACCGACTGCTCGCGCTGCACAACCGTTCACTGGCCACCCCGTATATATGGCAATGGATCTTGACCTCCAAGGTGGTGCCGGTGGGAGATTTCTCCTGTGCGTTGTTAAACAATAAAAATTCGCAGCGTGCGCGTTAACTAAAAGCGGAGTGCGGGTCTCTGTGTCCAGTCGGAGTCGTCTGTCTCTCATTGCCCATTAGCAGCGATTGGCATGTTCCGGTAGGAAACACTGCTCCATCACTGCCTGCTTTGCGCCTCCCCAGTTTTCTCTCCTGCGCAACGCTGCGATGAGCGCCAGCGTCAACGCCGCCGCCAGTGTAAGCCTTAGCGCCCGCTGCTTCACATCTACACATGGTTCCCTTTAGCGGGAGATGGTGTAATTTTTTTTACAGCTGAAAATATGTGAAACGTAATCGGTTCATATTGTTGTATTCTAATCTTGTCACCGCAATGTACTGCTTATCACTACATCTCCTGAAGACACTGTAATTGTGTTGTGGGATCAGTGGACTCTGTGTGTTCTACCCTGCAATGTCATGTACAAAAGAGATACGGGAGCGTGGTTATGCTGCTTTCTAGCGGCTTTTACTCCCACGTGCTTAAAACACGTATGTAAACATGCTTGTTTGAAATAAATTAACTAAACTAAGAAGGAAAGAAAGAAAGAAAGAAAGAAAGAAAGAAAGAAAGAAAGAAAGAAAGAAAGAAAGAAAGAAAGAAAGAAAGAAAGAAAGAAAGAAAGAAGGAAAGAAAGAAAGAAAGAAAGAAAGAAAGAAAGAAAGAAAGAAGGAAAGAAAGAAAGATTTGAGAGCCAGAAATTGTGAAGCATGAAGTTGTTTCGAATACCGTGGCTGCAATCAGAAGAATGCAGCGCGCCCGCCTTCTCTCCGTGTGCTACGGTATATTAATGAAGTGCGTCGCGTGCCTGCAAGCGTTATCTCTGAACACACAGAAAAGAATGTTCTCTATGTTGTCTCGGTTTGCTGTTCGTGTATGCAAAATAATCCCCTGACGCCCCATGGAGGAACATAACCTGCGAAACACGAGGACATTGTCTTTACGTACGCTTCGTTGCGCCAGCACTCCCGCCATTTGCTTTTTAAATGCGAATGCATTTCATAGTCGGGCTATGTCAGGCATCCGGCGTTGGCGTTGGCGTTGTCCGCGGAGGAGGAGTAGGAGGATAGGTTGAGGAGGTGTGCGCGCCGGCAGGTGTTAGATGTGAAGCATCTTATGGCGAAGCTTAATCCGGTGGTGGTGGTGTACGGCGTGACCGCCCTTACTGCGCATGCGCAAACCCTTTAAAAAAAAATAAAGATAAAAAAAACCTCCTCTCTCCCTCTCTCTCCCCTAGGCATCCCTCCCCGCGGCAACCACACCCTCACTGCGCATGCGCCTCCCCTCCTCTCTCCCCCTGCTACGCTCCCCCCTCTCTCCTCTAGGCATCCCTGCCCGCGCCGTCCACACTCCCACTGCGCATGCGCGTCCCACCTCTCTTCTTCTCTCCTACGCTCCCCCCTCTCTTCTCTAGGCATCTCTGCCCGCAGCGTCCACACTCCCACTGCGCATGCGCACCCCACCTCTCTCTCCTCTCCTACGCTCCCCCCTCTCCCTCTCTCGCCTGGCGACGCCGACACAGGCAGCGTCTGCTAGCGAGTTTCTTGGTTGAAAAACCGACTGCTCGTCCTGCACAACCGTTCACTGGCCACCCCGTATATATGGCAATGAATCTTGACCTCCAAGGTGGTGCCGGTGGGAAATTTCTCCTGTGCGTTGTTGAACAATAAAAATTCGCAGCGTGCGCGTTAACTAAAAGCGGTCTGCGGCGGAGCTCGGCGGAGCTCGGCGGAGCTATATATGAAAAAAAAAAATAAAAAAAAATAAAAAAAATTAAAAAAACAAGAAAAAGCAAAAAAAAAAAAAGGCGCTGCGCCGTGCTCCCGACCGGGCTGCAGAAATTAGGCGCCTTTTCCTTCTTCAAACCACAACCACCATATATAAATGGAGTGAAGCGCGCGCGAAATGCATTCGCATTTCCTCACGATTCCCTTCGGGGGAGGTGGGGGCTTTTTTTTTTGTTTTCTGTACACATAGGAGCTCAGTTCGTTTCAATTTACTCCGTGCTTAATGAGTGCGCGGGACTATGGACACTTCTCATTCCTGATGATGGCTCAGATGCGTCTTTTGCGCTTGTAAGAGGCTCAAGTCGCTTCCTATTTTCAAGTGCTCTGTTCCATCGGGAAATCGCGAAAAGTTTTAGTTCGTGCTGTCCTGCGATTCGAACGATCGTGATGTACTACTGCTGACAAAGTGGCGCACGGAAGTCCATAAGGATTAAGTCTGTTTTCGTAAACATTGTCCGCAAGCATTCGTAAGCACTACTTTCCTAAGTTTTGTTCTGTTTTCGAGCCTTTGCTTACGGCTCACACGCCTTGGCTTGAATACAGCCGTCGACGTCGAATAGCTCGCTTGTGGCAAATCGTGTGAGCGGAAAGGGAACGTTCGAAAATCGAACAAAGACCGTAAATATGCACGGTGCCCCTCCTGGCCTTGTCTGTCGTGCGTTTTAGGGGGCGAAGCATCTTAAGACCGCACAATGTCCGTAAACCGCCGTCCGGCGTCAACAGCAGATGTAGCGCAGGTGAACAAACCGAAACATCTGTGAACAGCAAAAGGATTGTTAACCAGAACAAACAAAATAAAAGGCCACAACACCGTGAAAACACGGACATTCAACCACCCATCAACCAAAGCATATGATAGAACAAAAGGTTACCAAGAACAAAATAAAAGGCTATTAACCAGAACAAAATAAAAGCCCGCGATTCATGATCCGATGCACACTGCTTCGCCCCATCATCAGCATTTCACTTCGTGGATATGCGTGGATTGTTTTTATGTTAGAAGGGATAGTGGTGGCTGCGTTGGCCAGTTGTAGCGCCTTCATTTTAAGGCGAACGCCTTAGATGCCTCATGAAGCGTGAAAATTGACAAAGAAGGACGAAGAAAAGAGCACACACGGACAAGCGCATTCTTTTTGCGCTAGCCTGTGTGTACTCTTTTCTTCGACCTTGTTTGTTTCGCGCCAAGCGGCTAAAAGATGAATTCATTCCAACTAGGCCGGCTAGCAGTTTTGCTTCAGAAATTTGACCATCGACATTCGGCGCCGTCAACACGGGTGATTCAGGGATCACGGGATGACGACACCATGTGACGTAATCATGACGTCACACATCGTCGAGACTTGTCACGGCACCATGACGTTCCCCACAATGACGTCACGGGGTGATGTCATCACATGACACCGTCGCTTGGTCAAAGGTGGGCATATCACCAAAAGTACCCTCTGAGACAGGGGTCCCAAACTCATCTCAGGCAGCGGGCCGCTGTTGCAGAACTTAGTCCCGCAAGGGTCGAATCAGGAAAGAATGTAACAGCGGGGCGAGGAGGGGCGGGATAGTTCGTACACATTGTCAGCAAACACTACCGTTTAAAAGAAGACGTCTCCCATACCTCATATACGGGTCATTTCTGAAGATTTGGGGCCAGGTTTGCATCCAACAACATGTCAATACCGAGCTTCCAAAACGAGTAAAATCAGGACGCCGATTCTGAAATATAGTGTTTTTGTTTCAGGGTTACGTTTCAACACATGGTGACCACATGAGGTGCCTCACGAAAACAATGCTTTAGACCAGTCACGCATGTGTAACTCACGAACGTACTTATTATGGAAATAAAAAAAAATATGGTACGAACATAGCGATGTGCGGGCCGCGGGCCGCACATCGGCGATCAAACACGCGGCCCGCGGTTCGCGGGCCGCTTGTTTGAGACCCCTGCTCTAAGAAGTAAAGGAGGGAGTGGGGTATCGAGGTTTCTCCTTTAGAAGAGTAACTAACCTGCCACAGCCATTCCTCCCTTTTGGGGGGTAACTGCGAAGGGGCGAACTGTTACTCCCCCTACCTCGCAGTTACTCCGCAGTGGAGCAACAGTTACAAAGAAAAATCAGTTCTTGGTTGATTTAACCAGCATTTTGAAGTTTGCGCAGGCATTTGATTGGATGTGTAATCGATATACAAGCATCACATCCAGAAATAAATTTCAGAAAATTCACAGCAAGCGCAGGGTGCGCTTCGACTCGGTGCGCTTCGACAAAGTCTTCAAATATAAACGCAGGGGTTTCGAGCTCACGACCACTGGGATCAGCATGCGCGTACACTAACCACTACATCACACCACGCTACGGCGGCGTCTGGAAGGAAACGGGTTTATGTATTCACCGATGATGGGTCGTTTGCACACAGCTCGAACATTTCTGCAGTTAGTCAAAAAAAACGGGGGGTGTACTTTCCTCCCCAAGGGAGGAAAGCGCCCTTCTTGTCGTGCCGTGTGCAAACTTTTGCAGACAGTTTGTCACTCGGACGAGCAAAGCGCCCTTTTCGCGTTAACTGTGCAGTCACTGTCCGCTGTCCCGGTATATAGAAAACCCGGTATATAGAAAGGCAGGGAGGTTAACCAGGTTGCACCAGGTTGGCTACCCTAATAATAATAATAATATCTGGGGTTTAACGTCCCAAAACCACGATATGATTATGAGAGACGCCGTAGGGGAGGGCTCCGGAAATTTCGACCATCTGGGGTGTTCTTTAACGTGCACTGACATCGCACAGTACACGGGCGTCTACCATTTCGCCTCCATCGAAATGCGACCGCCACGGCCGGGATGGAACCCGCGACCTTCGGGTCAGCAGCCGAG
>JALIZH010018723.1:0-35135 GCA_030522465.1 Rhipicephalus appendiculatus | reverse complement strand
AGCTATTATATGAACATTACAAGCACATTTTCGCCGTCGCCATCATGTTTCGTGTAAAAATCCAAATCAATAACATCACCGCGTGCGGGGTCGACGAAGAGGATTTTTCATTGGACGTGAAAGGCTGTGAAAGCACCGAGAGTGACCGCGACGATGAATGATCAACTGCTAACTCACGAAGAGTGAGTTGCACTTCACTTCCCTCCTGCGTTAAGGTGGCACATTTTTGGGCAAGTTGGTGGTTCATTGACGGAAAAAGTTGGTGGTTCATTGACGGCCTTGACGGAAAAAGAAGTTCGTTGTTTGTCCCGTGTGCATGACCGCCGCAAGTGAGGTGGGCTGTTAACACTGTGTACGGTTTTTTTTGCAGAAAGTGCTTTGCAATCTTTTTTGTTCACGTGTCGTTTTTTTTTTATATTCTGTCCCGTTTCGGAGATAAACTTCAGTTGTAAGTTCAGCGCTCGTCTGTAGTTCTTCCTTGTCCTTGGTTCCTTTTTTTGCGCTGATGTCACATAATGCGTTAAGGTATGAAGCCAAGTGTCGAAAATTTTTTTTTAAAAGCGATAATCACTAAAAAATATTAGTCTACAATATCAAACACATCTTTTTTGGCAAATTTTGGCATTTTAAAGCAAGCCCTATTTTTTCTTAATTTTTCATAATTAAAAATATCAATAAATGTGGGCCTTACGCCTGCGCTCCTAACTCAAATTCCGCTTATTAAAAAATATTTACTTTTTGCAGGGACATATAAAAGGCTTTGGCCTGTGTAATGAACCAAAAGAAATGAGATCTGATGAATATTAAAGACATAGTGATAAAATAACCAAAAAAAACCGGCAGTTCCCACGCGTTTTGGGACTCGATGTAATGCGAAGCAGCCAGCAAGAAGCAAATCTAGCTGCACATAACACCCAATTCATGATTTACGTGTTAGGACCTGTCATTTATGTTCGTCATATCGTCACGTCGCGCAATACCCATCTTGGTGCATATCAAGATAGCAAACTGGACGCAAGCGCACTATGAGCATGACATGTCAATGACCTTGTACATGACATGCAAATCGTGATTGTCATGTTACCAGCTGCCAGTTATGTTCGTCATACAGTCACGTCACGCAATACCAATTCTGGTGTATATCAAGCGAGTGAAATGGCCGCGAGCACGCTATGAGCGTGGCATGCATGTCATGCTGTACATCACTTGTCATGATTCTGATATTCCCACTAGTCATTTATGTTTGTCATACATAAACGTCATGCAAAATTGAAGGACACTTTGTACATTCCAAAGTGTCTTCGGCGAAAAGCTTGTGGCCATTCGACTGACGATGCGATGTCTTTTTTTTTCTACACTCTCATTGGGATGGCACACAAACGGAATGTGTGCTAGTTTTCTTTTTTTTAAATTTTTTACCGCGACTCGCAGCGAGAGGCGAGACTAGTCTACCTCCGTTTCGCATGCGCTTTTCGCATCGTGCAGACGCCATCCGCGTTCCAGCGCTTGAATTGACGGACACTTTGTAAATTCCAAAGTGTGTTTGTTCTGCGAACGCCTGTGCCCATTCAGACGGGGTCGGTCAGAATCGGACGCGATGCGCGCGTCTCCCTTCTTGCATTATTGGACATGCTGGGCACAGCGATGCTACGCAAGCAAAGCGCGAGCGCTGTAGTCCGACGCGACCGGCGTCCGTTTGCGCGCCCCGGCGGCCGCCTGGCACCGTGCCAGGGCACAGCCGGAGGGACGGACGGACGGGCGGACGTGAGGATGATACATCAAAGGCTTTCGTCTTAATACTGAACTTGTAATCAAGCTAGCGAAACGGCCGTGAGCGCGCCATGGGCATGGCATGCGTCATGTTGCACATGACATGTCATGATTTCCATATTACCACTTGTCATTTACGTTCGTCATACAGTCACTTCACGCAATACCAAATTTGGTGCATATCACGGAAGCGAAACGGCCGCGAGCGTGCCATGAGTATGGCATGCAAGTCATGTTGGACATGACATGTCATGATTTCCATATTACCAATTGTCATTTATGTTCGTCATACAGTCACGTCGCGCAATACCAAATTTGGTGTATATGAAGCTAGCGAAACGGCCGTGAGCGTGCCATGAGCGCGGCATGCAAGTCATGTTGCATATGACATGTCATGTTGCACATGACGTGTCATGAATTACATATTACGACTTGTCATTTATGATCGCCATACAGTCACGTCACGCAATACCAAATTTGGTGTATATCAACGTAGAGAAACGGACGCGAACGTGCCATGAGCGCGGCATGCAAGTCATGTTGCACATGACATGCACGTCATGGTTTTGCTATTACCACCTGTCAATTATTTTCGTCATGCAGAAATGTCTCATCATACCAATTTTTGGATATATCAAGTTAAGGAAACGGCCACAGGAGCACCAAGGCCATGTCATGTAAATCATGCCGCTCATGACAAGTTAGTCATGATTTTTATGATATGACCAAACAGTCATGTATCTCATACAGTCATGTTATGCCATACCAATTTTGGTACAAATCCCATTAACGATACGGTCAGGAGAGCACATAGTCGTAGGCGGATAGATAGATAGATAGATAGATAGATAGATAGATAGATAGATAGATAGATAGATAGATTAGATAGATAGATAGATAGATAGATAGATAGATAGATAGATAGATAGATAGATAGATAGATAGATAGATAGATAGATAGATAGATACTCTCAAGGTCACCGAAGTTCGCTAAGAAATGCTTCGCATTTATAAAGTAGGCACTTGCACTAGGGCACCTTCGTATAAGAGTCAGCCGTATTAAATCTTGTGGCACGATTTTGCTTACTGAGGTTCATTGCACGCCTACTAAGAAGATAAGGAAATGTGCCAAGTTTTAACCTTTTCAGTCCCAGTGATTCCAATTGGAATCATAAATTATGTAGGTCAGTCAGCAAGCATCTGGTAAAGATAAAGCGTTGTTCTTCCTCAAGAGCCCGTATTTAGCATCTGCCCTACATGTGGTGTCAACATGGTACACACAATACAGCGAGGTCACGTCTGAACGAAGAAATTACAGAAGCGGTCGTGCTGTTCGCGCATTTCGCTGAGGCAGCGTCTTCTTTCACCGTGCAGAGATAGGGCATTTATTTTAGTTCTGCGCCAGAAATTTGAATTTTGGCTATTGGACATTATGCTATCCTATCTAGATAACATTTTAAGTAATAAATGAACTAAAAATTATGGAATTACTATTAAATAATAATTATTTATTAAATTAATGGGCACATTAATTACTCTTCACTGAAAAGTGTGAACAAAGAGTTTTTCAGTTTTTTTTTTAGTGCCACGATCATGTGCATCTCCAAATGTGAAAACTAGTTGCTTACATTGAAAATAGTTAATTCGGGACTGAAAGGGTTAATGATAAATGTTTTTTTAGCGAAAGAGTTATGACTGTTCGCGTACGGAAAAATACCGGAAATATAACTTCTGAGAAAATCAACAAAAAAGATTTGAAACAGGTGCAGAGCTTACACAAAGTGATCAAGAGCGTTAAAATTCTCAAGATTTGTAGCCAGTTCCATCGTGGACCTTACTATTGTGTGCCTTTGCTCCAGCTGCAACTCTCTTTTTTTTTCTAGCTTGTATTGCAGCATCGGTGCCATGACGGGACGCGCGAATCAAAACACATGTATTCGATTACTGCTGCATTGAAGGGCCGTGTCTTGTCTCTTCCTTTCAGGGTACTTCCGAGATCGAATGGGCTCTTACGACGCGGTGTTCCAGCTCTGCGGGTTTCTACAAATGCTTTGCTTTTTGTTGTGGCTGAGCGTCTGCTTGGCTAGAAGGTTCTCTAAAAAACGAGTATGGACTCCCGAGGAGGGGAAGCACAGAGAGGCGATGGAGGTGTGCAAGTTTGTATACTTAACGCGTGCTGGTGTTGCAGTGCGTAGCGCCTGTCCTCGCGGCTCGAAAAATGATGTGAATGCTCAAGAGGCCGATGCAGTGAAGACTAGAAGCGATAGAAGCTGCATAGCAGGTGGTCTCTCCTATGACACCAACGGCGATTCCTTTGTGCAGGCTGCTGTTCCCTAGACACCGATAGGCATTATTTGTCCCATATAGCATTTATTAAGGGTATGAAAGACCCTGATTACAGCATATAGGTGGTTCACCTCTACTGCAGTCGTATGGAGCTGTAACAAGACAAGGAAGCGTTAATTCACAAAGACTGCGTCGAAGGCATCGCAACTATTCTCAGAGGAGGTTGGTGTTTTTTGTGTTATAAATTTGTGGTGGACAAAATTATCTGAAGTATTACCATTTAAGCGATCAAAGAGAAAAATAAATATCTAACGTTTATTTTTCTGCGCTTTGTTAATGAATGAATGAATGAATGAATGAATGAATGAATGAATAAACTATATTGGCTCCTTCGGGCGAGGCGGGGGGAAGAGGGGATTTCCCCCTGTTCCGTCCCACTCTCCGTCAATGATGACCGTGCCTCAGATGACGGCGGGAAGTCCTTGGACCCGGGCTGTAGTATTTTGAATTGTTTGATTCGACTGGAATACTTTGCTATATTTACAACACTGCCAGGCTGAATTAGGTCAATGCAGAAGGACACTCAGTACACAACTTACAAAGAAAACTAAAGGGCGAAACTGGAAAGTGATAGTAAAAAAAAAAAAAACTGAGCTTGCTGGAGTGGTGAGAGGCTGTAACGAAGAGTGGAGCTAGTGTTCCACCTAGCCTTTTCTTATCTTTTCTAGTGATGCTAAGCTTTTGCTAGAGATGCTGTTTTTGCTAAGCATAGTTAGGCTTGGCTATCCTTTGGTTTCGGTTTGTCTTGTACCATGTGTTTTTGGCGGGAGCATGTGACGTGACTAGCTGTTGAATGGTGTTGTGATTTTTATCACGTGATTAGCTGTTACGTAAGGTCACGTGATTTTTAGTTTTTGAATAGTTGTTACGGGATGTTACGTGGTTTTAGTCCTATTACTACATGTTACGTACTGTTACGTGATTTTAGTCACGTGGCTACTTGATAAGTGGTTTTGGCGGCATAGCCTACATGTCACGTGTAGTGGCGTACCAACTTGTTCGCGAGTGGGAGGGCAAGCCTATATATTGTAAAGAACAGAGACGGAGACAGCACCCGTTCCTGGGCCAGCTGTTCTATTGTCTTCTTGTCTTTTTCTTTCTCCCGCTAGCTCCTCGCGCCAGCAGCCGAGCCGCATTCCCGTTCTTGCCTTTCACACTCGGCCACGCTGCGGACCTGGCAAACAAAAAGAAACAACAGTTCAGTCCAAACGACGCACTCGTTTCTTAAAGCGTGAGACGTGCACTGCGAAGTTGTTCGTTTTCCGCCGGTAGAGTTCAAAGCTTGGATCTGAGGTGCTAACGCGCCAGGTATTCTGTCCTAGGCGTTCGGTGATTATGAAGGGCCCCTCGAACTTCGCGAGTAGCTTCTTGCCCGAGCAGCTGCCGCCCCTTTGCACCCAAACCTCGTCTCCAATGTTGTACTCCGGGGCAGGTCGCCGGCGGCGGTCACAATAGCGCTTCTGTTTTTGTTGGGTCTGAGTGGCTCTTTTCCTCGCCGCAGCTCTGATCTTCTGGCAGGCGTCTGTACGGCTGTCATAGCGTGTGACGCTAACAGGCGCGTCTAGGTTGAGGAGCGCTTTCAGCTGAGGCAGCTTTCCGTATACGATTTCGTAAGGTGTCACACCAGTAGACGTCTGCAGCGCCGTGTTAACTGCATAGTCAGCAGACCGAAGGTGTAGTACGTCCCAATCAGCCTCTCCCTTCTTGTCTACTTCGGTATATGGAGCGAGTCTTGCCTGAATACTTTGATTAGTGCGCTCAGTAAGGCCGTTTGACTGGGGATGGAACGCGGATGCGTAATGGTGCTCTACACCCGCCTTGGAAAGCTACGCTCGTAGTTCCCGGCTGCGAAATGTTGTCGCACGGTCGGATATCAGTTTCTTTGGCAAGCCATGCCTCCATTCAAATCTGCGCTTTAGGAAATTGACCAGATGAACCGAGGCAAGCGATGGCACGGCTGCCACTTCCACGTATTTGGACAGATAGTCCACAGCCGCAATTATATAGCGGTTTCCAACAGTGGTGGTGGGTAGTGGCCCTATGTAGTCGATGCCCACCGTATGAAAGATCTGATCGGGTATCGGCACAGGTGTTAACAGACCAAGCTGACAGCCCGGCAGTCACTTAAACTGTTGACACGTTTGGCAATTGGCGACGTAAGAGCGCACATTGCTTTGCATTTTCGGCCACCAGAAGCGTTCTTGTAGCTTTCGAAGCGTGGCTCGTTGTCCGATGTGACCTCCTTCGGAATCATCATGAATGGTCCGTAGTATTTCGGTACGGCCAGGAGGTAGCGTTGTTCTGACACGTCCTGGTGCCACTGACGACGACACAGTACATATCGCGTACTGCAAACAACGGATTGGTTTCCGTACCCGTTACAGATGCAATGATTCGGGCAAAGCCCTCGTCCTCTTCTTGGGCTTTGCGCATGTCTACTTGGGCAAAATAGATGTGATTTTGCTTGTTTCCTTCAACGTGCATGAGTGGGTTGCGTGACAAAGCATCGGCGATGTTATTCAAGACCCCAGCGCGATGACGCACGTCAAAGTCATATTCTTGTAGCGTGATGATCCACCGAGCAAACTTATGCTTGAGCTGTTGCTTGGAAAACATCCATGTCAAAGCAGCATTATCCGTTACCACGGTGAACCTGCGGCCGAACAGATAATGGCGGAATTTTTCGCCCACACTCCACACAACTGCCAGACATTCCAGCTCATTGGAGTGATAGTGGCGCTCGGTATCGGAGAGTTTCCGGCTGGCATACGCGACGATATGCTCGACGCCGTCTGGATCACGCTGGACTAGCACTGCCCCTATACCGACTTGGCTAGCGTCGGTGTGCACTTCAGTGGTCCAGTCATCATTGAAGTGACTCAATACTGGATAGGCAGTGAGCTTTTGCTTTATCGTCCGAAAAGCATTTTCTGGCGCGGCGCCCCATTCAAATCGGACGTCCTTTTTAAGGAGATCGCTCAGGGGGGGCCGCAATCGAAGCGAAGTGGGGAATAAACCACCGCAAGTAAGATGCCGTGCCCATAAAGGACTGCACTTGCTTCAAGCTGGCTGGTGTGGGATATTCCGACACTGTTGCTATGTGCTCCGGGAGTGGCTGTATACCGTCGGGAGAAATATTATGTCCAAGGTACGCAATCTTAGACAGACCGAACTGGCACTTCTCTCGGTTTAAGCGGAACCCCGCCTCGTACAGCCTTTGTAGTACTTCGTTTAAATTGTGCAGGTGTTCGTCCTCTGTGGTGCCAACGACGAGGATATCATCTAGGTAGACGACGCAGGCTCGGTTCTTCAGTGAGCCTAGTACGGAATTCATCGCGCGCTGAAATGTGCTAGGGGCCGTTCTGAGCCCAAACGGCATGCGATTGAATTCATACAGGCCTGACGGAGTGCGAAAGGCGGTCTTGTACTTATCCTTTTCCGCGACGCTAATCTGCCAGTACACTGCGCGTAAGTCGAGTGACGAGAAGAACCTGCGGTGGCGAACGGTATCAATGGCGTCGTCGATGCGGGGCAATGGGTACGAGTCGGGCATAGTACACTTGTTGAGCTGCCTGTAGTCTACGCAGAACCACATCAACCCGTTTTTCTTTCGCACGAGCACGACAAGCGCTGCCCACGGACTTGACGACGGCCTAATTATGCCCGCGGAGAGCATCTCGCGTACTTGGTCTTCGATAACGGCGCGCTCCCTCTCAGCGTATCTTCTCAACGGTACGCATATCGGAGAGTGGTCCCCCGTTGGTATTCGATGAAACACCATCTTAGTACCCGGGAGATCTGCTGTGGTGTCGGCGAATATTGCTTTATGCCGATCCAGTATCCTCCTCGTGCGCTGCTGCTTTGAGCTGTACAGGTGGCGCCACCAACGGCGAACGGTGGCGAAACGCGGTCGACGCGGCAACGCGCGGCTCATAGGCGCCTTGCGCAAAGCGCCCGCTACTAACCGTTTCTTCTTTTTATTCAATTTACATTCTGGTTTGATATTTGCGCTGTCGACGCTGCTCCACTAGACAGCCGTGACGTTTGTTACGTCGATTGTTCTATTTTATTTGTTTGAAAATGGCAGGCCCGTTTATTATTACTGTGCACGTGCGTGATGCAATACATGCGTTTCTAACGTGCATGCGTTGAAGTTGTTCGCGTGATCTGCTAACACAGACGAAATAAAAAGCTGTTGCAACATAAAACAGACTTCTTGTTTTATTGAACACTCTAAACAGCACAACAACAATGTACATCGCGGTTGTATGCTTGCTTAGGAAACGCATAAAAAGACACACGTTTTCATCTTTGTACAGCACTTAAATATACGGCCAAAAGAAAAAAAAAACGGTTAGCTAACTTGACGTTGTAACAGGCTCCACACAGCTGCATAATAATGTGTGAAAGTACTATAGTAAATGACCCACAATCATTCGCACTGTTTTTTTTATTATTATTTCACAGGCCATACAAAAAATTGAGGAACTTCGAATTGCATTACAACCACATATTTCTGAAAATCTAATCACTTTCACCGTGAAAGCCACGATCCTCTATCACATGTGCTTTAAATTACGCAGAAGATTACTCAGGTTTATATAGGAAATGCGCACGCGCGGCATTACTCAGATTTATATAGGAAATGTGTACGCGTGTAGCTAGATTCTCGTATGCTAGATTCTCTTATGGTACGTGAAACTCCACATAAAATGCGATTCTAGAAGTAATGTTCGTGGACTAGCGAGCATAAAGAAGGACGACTACTTACAGCCTCACTTACCTTTGTAAATACTATTCCAACTGCAATTCAATATTAACCGACGCAACAGAACAACCCACTTGCTACCACACAGTGCTATGAAGCAGACGCGCGAAGCCAGGCGTGGTGTTTCAACCACGGTGGTGGTTTGAACTGCAGCACAATCGTGCGCGTTCAGTAACGTCGTAAAGGTTGCCGTCATATCAGCTGTTCCAACGATGTAGCACCTGTTCCCCTTCTCGGGTCATCAAACCGCTGCTACGCCGAAAACTACACTCATAATTGACTGTCAAAGAAAAACGCCGTCTTGTAGGAGGCCATCTTGTACAGCCAACGAACAAAAGTGCGCGACTGAAGGATCTGAAGCATTTCCATTGATGCGATGGCAGCTGAGAGATGTCAGGGCTGACCGTCTGACGTGTGGCCACCACCATCACACAATTTTAACTTCGCAACATCCAAGAAAGACACGACGGAAGCGACGAGCCGACGAGCCCACCCGGTCATGTTCGGTGCGCTGGTGACCGCACAGCGCGCGCTCCCACGGCAACTGAAAGAAATAAAAAAAAAGGGGGAGAGAGGAGTTGACTTGAAGGAAACGAAGGCGGTGGAAGCGAGGAGGTGTCTAGTCGTCGGTGTGAAATATTTTCGAGAGATGGTGCTCGTTGGTTTTTGCACAACGGATGCGCAAACTTCATTCAAAACGCATGGGATCCATGGCTGTTTGCATGAGGGTGCGACCGCGTTTGCGAGCGGTGGCGCCACCATACCAGTGCACGAGGCGGATATAACTTAAGGTAAGCGGACTAGGCGGCTCACCTCTCGGCGTTAGCAGGGGTGTCACCGTAGCCTCGGTTGACGAAGGCCGGCGCTCTATATGGACGCGATCGATTGTGATCTGGATGTCGTCCGACAGTAGGAAGTCTGTGACCAGAATCATGTCGGCAGGTAGGTCCTCGAAGACAGGGATTGCTGGGAGAAACTTTGTTCCTGCTGTCGTCCGGACATAGACGTCGGGCATGCCGACTGGAATCACGCTGCCTCCCAGTCCGCGGAGTGGAGGTTGCGTCCACGGGGAAATAGAGTCGGGAGCGTGACGTCGGTGCAGTGCCGTTCGGTCAGCGCCGGTATCGACAAGCGCTGACAAGTCGCCGATCCCTTCGACATACACTGGTAACAGTGGAGTTTGAAAGGCTTGGTACTGAATCCGAGATTGGGACGATTGGTGGCACTCCTCTGCGTTGTGCCCAATACGTCCGCACGAAAAACAACCCCGTCGCGCGAAGGTAGGCGGGAACTGCTTGGCCTGCTGCGGCGTGCCGAAAGTGAGACGGCGTCGAGCACTCTGCTGCAGTTCCGCGGCCTTGTGAGCGGAGACGGTGGGTGAAATCCGACATTCCGTCGACCACGTACTGGCGTGCAGTTGGAGACTGCCACGTGATGCCACAGTCGTTGAGGAGCTGGAGCTTATCATAGATGTAGTTTGTGACATCTTCAGTGGGACCTTGCCGGCGCGATCGCATCCGCATGAACTGGTCGTCATACGTAGACGAGAGCGGGCGGAAGGCACTCACTAGGGCTGCACTCCATGCGGTCCAAGTGTTGTGGTTATAGCCGTCGTAACGATGCCATGCTTTGGCCGAATCGCGTAGTCGGCTCTCGGCGAACGACATTTTGACGTCGTCAGGCCAAGCATAGTGACGGGCTAATGCATCGATGGTTTGCAGCCAGAGCGTTGGGTTGTCTTGAAATCCCCGAAATCGCGGAAGTTCATTAAGAGATGGCGGGGGCAGTGCTGTACGTGACAAGGCTCTTGTCATACATGCATTCGTGTCTTCAAAGGACTTCATCATGGTAGAGACTGCCTTCGTGATTACGGTGAAGTCGCTGCAGGCCGCATTTGAAGTGGGCGTCGCTTGGGCTGCAGTATGCGAAATAACGTCCAAGGGAGCATGGACAGCGTCACTTGGGACTGACGTGGAGTCGAACACCTGACCTGCAGACGAGTCAGTCGGTACAGGGGCGGGATTGGGGTCGGAGCCCGAAGCCGCTGTAGTGGAAGCAGTGGAACGCGAAACTGTACGTCCGCTCCCGAGCACTGTGTGCGACTGCAGGTCGTCAAGCAGAGGTCCGTCGGTAGCCTGCGCCATTGTAAAGAACAGAGACGGAGACAGCACCCGTTCCTGGGCCAGCTGTTCTATTGTCTCCTCGTCTTTTTCTTTCTCCCGCTAGCTCCTCGCGCCAGCAGCCGAGCCGCATCCCCGTTCTTGCCTTTCACTATATATATATATATATATATATATATATATATATATATATATATATATATATATATATATATATATATATATATATATATATATATATATGAAGGAATTCGCTCAAGAGACACTGATTTTGGCACGAGCTCACAGAGGCTACAATTCATGCTCGATAAACAGAAATATCCTCCACGTGTAATTGATGACGTTATTAAAAAGATAGAAGACTGAAGCGGGATGACCTTCTTATGAAGCGGCCACCGCAACACAACCTGCAACAGACAAACTTGTGTTTAACTTACAGCACGAGCTTCCCCAATGTAAACAGAATCCTTAAACGACATTACAACATACTGGAACAAAGTGAACGTCTGAAACGCGCATTTCCATCCGCTCCTGGCGTCGTTTACCGACGATCGCGCAACCTCAAAGACACACTTGTAAACTCCCAATTCAGTACTTCAACTCCCAATAATTTATGCCGACCTTGTATAAAGCCTCGATGTCTTGTATGCAAAGCGATGCCAGATACAAGCAAAGTAAACAGCACGCAATGCAAGTTTTCAATTAACATACGAGGAAATCTAGCATGCGATTCCTCTAATGTGGTATATCTACTCGAATGCAACATGTACAACATGCAATACATCGGACAAACAGAAACACCATTTAGGATTCATTTTAATAATCACAGAGCCCACGCAAAATCAGTCCCACATCTACCTCTATCGAAACATCTTAACCTTCCCGGCCATTCATTCGACAAATTATCAGTTGCACTCTTAGAAACAGGATTTAAATCAAACCAGGAACGGGAACAACGGGAGTCATACCTCATACACCGGTTTAACACCCTCGAAGGAGGCATAAATGAGAACGCGGGTACACTTGCAGCAATTAAAGCACTGTAAAATAATAATAAACATAATAATTGAAGATTTAGCGGCACTGTAGCTGCGACGGTGACTGGACAGTTGGAAATATCATTTAGTAAATGTTTTAGTGTTACAACTCTCTCTAAAGTACTGCTGTCGTCTACGTCTATCTTACTAACCGATCAATGACTTTAAACTTGAAATGTCTAACAGCCACCGCGTACACAACCAGGAGCCCCGGAACGCGGAATCCCAGAACAAACTAATATTTACATTAAACACCGGTTTGATTCCCCTCGCGGCCATGCGCGGTGTCCCCCCTCGAAGCGAGACGTCCCCGTAGTGATGAGTTTTTACTGTCTCAGCTCCTTACAGAACCTTTTCTGCCCGCGCCGGCCCGGCGGAGCCGCGGGCCGCAGTCCTGTTGAGGAACAATATGCGAAGGGAGGGAATGCTAGTCGAAGGACGCTAACCGACTGCCCCACCACAGTCGTCTAGTCCAGGCCGCCGACACCTGAACGGTGACTGACGGTAAAAAAGTCACAGTTTCACCGCAAGGGGGAACACAACAAACCACACCATCTCCCTTGAATCTCCCGAAATGGCCCGAATGTGGAGCGCCCAAATTTATGTTTCTTAAAAATTGGCAAAACGTGTTTTCTGGATATAAACAAACAACTAAAAAGTTACTGGGCACCAAAAAGAGCCCCAGAAAGTCATTGCAGGACCAACGATTTTCATAAAAACGCCATCAAAACAAAACAGCCCGCACTGATCCGCGAAATGCCCTTGAGGGAGCAAAACACTTGTGTGAATAAAAAAAATAAAAACTGAAAAGAAAAAGCCGCGCATGCGCACTTGCTGTTGGCTTCACGCATGCGCGCTTTGTAACGCGCTCGGTCTTCTTGTCTGCCGTCTTTGTGCAGCCGTGGTTTTTCATTGGGTTTCTGTGCTCCATTGCGTGCTCTGTGGATTCGTGTGGTATTGCACATGTCATCGTCAAAATTACAGGATTTTTGTGGATTTGCATCGCTACAGAAGGTATGTACCACCATCTCGATGCGACGAAGTTGCAATCGGATATTTGTGTAGTGCGTGAAACTAGTGTAAGTTCAATGTTGCTTGCGAGCGCAAAGTTCTGAGTTCACGGCTGCTGTCTTTGTTTCCTTTCCACTAGGATGAGTCGCAAGAAAACGCGGGCGCGACGAAAACCTAAGAACCCGTTTGAGATGATTCGTGACATAATTCGCTTGTTTTAGACCGTAGCAATGGAAAAATTTTGCCTTGCCTTGAGCTTTGCTCCGAAACAGCACATGTTTTCCACACGTGCTAATAAGATTCTTCTCGCGTCTCGTGTATTTTTTGCATGCGAGAAAGCTTTTAAAATATTATTATGTACACGAAATGTAAACTAGAAGAAATATAATGATAGCCTTCATATCTTGGTTTCTGCTTACACGTATGTGCGAGTATAACCGATAATGCCGACTTCATGCTCTGGCTAATGATACAGGAATTATTCCGTCTTTTCCGTCTTTTATGCACAATTCATGATGTCCTCAGGCTGTTCACGTGCATGACGCCACGAAGAAATAAGCTCTGGATTGTTCCATATATGAGGGTAGTAAATTCTCCTACTTCGCTTTGACATGTAGTCGCACGCCCGTTATGCCTTGCCTTGCGTCGCTATCATGTGCGATCAACTGATTTCACTTCGTTTTGTGTGTTCTTGGCTGCTCAAGAGGGGAAAGCAGCATGCATTCGAACAGCACCTCGACCGCAGCGACGATGACAGCCCGTGTGCCGCCTGCACCTATCCTGCTCCGGCAACCCAAGGAGCCGCCTACCTTCCGCGGTTCAGCACTTGAAGACCCGGAGAGCTGGCTCGAAGCGTACGACCGAGTCGCCGCTTTCAATGCGTGGACCAGCGAAGACAAGCTTCGCCATGTGTACTTCGCCTTGCAAGACGCCGCCCGCACCTGGTTCGAGAACCAAGAGCGAACCCCTGACAACGTGGGACACCTTTCGCACGAGGTTCCTGGCTACATTCACGAGCGTCATCCGCAAGGAGAGGGCCGAAGCGCTGCTTGAAACCCGCTCGCAGCTCCCAAACGAAAACGTGGTGCTCTTCACAGAAGAGATGACCAGACTCTTCTGCCACGCCGACCCCGAAATGCCGGAAGACAAGAAAGTTCGCTTCCTCATGCGAGGAGTAAAGCAGGAGCTGTTCGCGGGCCTGATGCGTAATCCACCGAGCACTGTCCAGGAATTCATCTCCGAAGCGACGACGTTTGAAAAGGCGCTGGAGATGCGCACCCGACAATTCAATCGCCGCTCGACGCCAGCGTACGCAGAAGTTCAACCACTCTGCTCCGACGACCTGCGTGAAACGATTCGAGCGATCGTGCGGGAGGAACTGCGCAAGCTGTTACCCCCGCCACAGCCTCCAGTGGACTCGATCAACGAAATTGTTCGCGAAGAAGTTCAGCAAGCGCTAGGAATTCCCGAAACACCGCAGCCTCATCCGGAGGCCATGACCTACGCTGCTGCAGTCCGCCGTCCCGTGCCCGCTCCGCGACAACGTCAAGACAGCGCATCGCCACGGTTCGGCCGCCAAACGCCGCCGCCACCACCACCGACGCCCTACCGTCCTCCTGTCGCCCAGCGCTATGCGCCGCGCTACGCGCCAAGGAAAACCGACGTTTGGCGCGCCCCTGACAACCGCCCGCTCTGCTGCCACTGCGGGGAGGCCGGCCACACGTACCGCCGCTGCCAGTACCGACAGATGGGGCTACGCGGATTCGCCGTCAACGCGCCGCGTCCGCAGCCAGGCGAACGGCCTCGCGACATCGACGACTACCTCACCGGAACACAGTGGCAAGGACGACGACCTTCTCGCTCGCCGTCGCCCGGCCGCTACATGTCACCGCACCGCCGGCAGTACACTGGCCCAAACCGGGGCCGATCTCCTAGCCCTTACCCGGAAAACTAAGGGCAGCAACCGATGGAGGTGCGGTTGCTGTACGACGAACTACCGAAGATCCTCCGCCGCCGCCGACGACGCCGCGACGAGACCTCAAGAACCCGCCGCAACCCGAACGCAGCCCTGACGTCGAAACTTCGCGGCCTGCAGAAGACCTGACGAGGCAACATCGAAGCAGCGGTACAAACCGTCGTAGCCGTGACCCGACGCCGCGACCCAACCGCAACGCCAGGCGACGAACTAGCGACCTCGACGTTCTCATCGACGGCCACAGCGTCACAGCTCTCGTCGACACCGGAGGCGACTATTCCGTCATCAGTGGGACGTTCGCCGCGAAGTTGAAGAAAGTAAGGATTTCTTGGGAAGGACCTGAGATCCGGACAGCTGGAGGCCACCTAGTAACGCCGGCAGGAATCTGCACAGCGAGAGTGTCCATTAACAACCGGATTTATCCAGCAAGCTTCGTAGTCTTACAGCCTTGCTCCAGAGACGTCATCCTTGGTATGGACTTCTTAAGCCTTCATGGTGCAGTGATCAATCTTCGATCCAAGTCGATAACGTTATCCACTGAAAAAGCACTACCGCCGCATACGCCGTCAGGACAGCACGCCTTAAATTTGCTGGAAGACCAAGTCACAATTCCCCCCTCTCTCCAGTGTCATCATTCCCGTCGGCACCGAAAAACCCACAGACTTCGAAGGCGTCATCGAGGGCGATCAGCACCTGCTTGTCAACCGTCAGATTTTCGTCGCAAGAGGCATCGCCGAGTTGCGTGAAGGGAAAGCAACACTTATGCTCACGAACTTCAGCAACGAGTACAAGCACGTGAGCAAAGGCACGACGGTTGCCTACATCGAAGAAATAGTAGAAGCCAGCAACGCTTTCGCCCTCGCCGAGTCTACCGAACCTGCTACGACGCACCAAGATCAACTAGCTTTCGACGTTAACGCGAGCCTTCCGACGCATAAACAAGAACAGCTAAGAGCTCTGCTCCTGCAATACAAAAACTGTTTTTCATCGTCGTCAAGAATTCGGCAGACCCCGATCGCAAAACATCGCATCATAACAGAAGAAAGCACCAGGCCGCTCCGTCAGAGCCCGTACAGAGTTTCGACGCGAGAACGCGAGGCCATAAAGAAACAAGTCGACGAAATGCTACGCGACGACATAATCCAGCCGTCCAAGAGTCCCTGGGCGTCTCCCGTGGTGTTGGTGAAGAAGAAGGACGGAACGCTACGTTTCTGTGTCGGCTATCGTCGCCTGAACAAGATCACAAAGAAGGACGTGTACCCCCTCCCACGGATAGACGACGCCCTGGATCGACTCCACAACGCGAAGTACTTTTCGTCGATGGACCTCAAGACAGGCTACTGGCAAATCGAAGTCGACGAGAGAGACCGAGAAAAGACGGCCTTCATAACACCAGACGGCCTGTTCGAGTTCAAGGTCATGCCTTTTGGTCTTTGCTCGGCCCCCGCGACATTCCAACGCGTTATGGATACTGTACTGGCCGGTCTGAAGTGGCAGACTTGCCTTGTGTACTTGGACGACGTCGTTGTCTTTTCCTCAAACTTCGACGAGCACCTCCGGCGCCTTGCAGCTGTACTTCAAGCAGTCAAGACCTCCGGACTCACTCTCAAGCCAGAGAAGTGCCGCTTCGCGTACGAAGAACTTTTGTTCTTGGGCCACGTGATAAGCAAATCCGGAGTACGCCCCGACCCGCAAAAGACAACCGCCATCGCTGCTTTCCCGCCACCCACCGACAAGAAGGCCGTGCGTCGATTTCTCGGCTTGTGTGCCTATTACAGGCGGTTCGTTAAAAACTTCGCCCGCATCGCCGAGCCTCTCACTAACCTCACCAGGACCGACGTCGAGTTCAAGTGGGAAACGCCGCAGGGGGAAGCATTTCAGGAACTAAAACGACGCCTGCAGACGCCTCCGTTACTTGCGCATTTCGACGAATACGCCGACACAGAAGTACGCACCGATGCAAGCAGTGTAGGACTCGGCGCCGTTCTTGTGCAGAGGACCGACGGACTGGACAGGGTCATTAGTTATGCTAGCCGGTCGCTATCAAAGGCAGAGGCCAACTACTCCACAACAGAAAAGGAGTGCCTTGCCATCATCTGGGCTACATCAAAGTTTCGCCCCTACCTTTACGGCAGGCCCTTCAAAGTTGTGAGTGACCACCACGCCTTGTGTTGGCTAGCTAACTTGAAAGACCCTTCTGGTCGCCTCGCACGGTGGAGCCTGAGACTTCAAGAATTCGACATTAGCGTCGTTTACAAGTCCGGAAGAAAACACTCTGACGCCGACTGCCTGTCTCGTGCCCCCCGTCGACCCACCGCCACTGGACGACCAGGATGATGACGGCTTCCTGGGAACCATAAGTGCCGACGACTTCGCCGAGCGACAGCGCGCCGATCCGGAACTCAAGGGCCTTATGGAATACCTCGAGGGCAAAGCCACTGTGGCTCCAAAGGTATTCAGACGAGGACTGGAGTCGTTTTTCATGCGCAACGGCGTTCTTCTAAAGAAAAAACTTCTCGCCACTTCGGGCCGACTCCCTCCTCGTAGTACCTTCGGCATTACGCCCAGAAGTTCTGCATGCTTTGCATGACGACCCGACGGCTGGACACCTTGGATTTTCCCGTACGCTAGCAAGGATACAAGAAAAGTACTACTGGCCTCGCCTCACTGCCGACGTCACCCACTACGTGAGGACTTGCCGAGATTGTCAGCGACGGAAGACACCACCGACTAGGCCAGCCGGACTTCTGCAGCCCATCGAGCCACCTCGCCGGCCGTTCCAGCAAATCGGCATGGACTAACTGGGGCCGTTCCCGACGTCGAATTCCGGAAACAAATGGATCGTCGTAGCCACCGACTACCTTACCCGCTACGCCGAAACAAAAGCCCTGCCCAAAGGCAGTGCCGCCGAGGTAGCCAAGTTCTTCGTTGAGAACATCGTCCTTCGACACGGCGCCCCAGAGGTTCTCATCACCGACAGAGGCACGGCGTTTACGGCTGACCTAACCCAGGCGATCTTGGGATACAGCCACACAAGTCACCGCCGGACCACCGCGTACCACCCACAGACCAACGGCCTGACCGAGCGTCTAAATAAGACCATCGCCGACATGCTGGCCATGTACGTCGACGTCGAACACAAGACGTGGGACGCCATCCTTCCGTACGTGACCTTCGCATACAACACGGCCGTGCAAGAAACGACGCAGATGACGCCATACACGTTGGTGTACGGACGGAACCCGGCAACGACGCTTGACGCCATGTTACCAAACGTGACCGACGAGGAAAACATCGACGTAACTGCCTACCTGCAGCGCGCCGAAGAAGCACGACAGCTCGCCCGCCTGCGGATCAAGAATCAGCAGACGACTGACAGCCGCCGCTACAATCTTCGACGACGGTTCGTGGAATACCAGCCCGGCGACCGCGTTTGGGTGTGGACGCCGATACGACGACGTGGACTCAGTGAAAAACTTCTGCGACGATACTTCGGACCGTATAGGGTGCTTCGACGTCTCGGCACACTCGACTACGAGGTTGTCCCCGACGGCATTTCGAACTCTCAACGGCGCCGTGCGCGACCTGAAGTCGTCCATGTCGTGCGCCTCAAACCGTTTTACGCGCGGTAGTGAACCTGAGGACTGCTCTTCTTCTTTTCTTTTATTGGACTTTCTTGCTTGTGCGTATTGTTTATTGAGTTTTCTTGATTTATTCTCGTTATTTATTGTTGCATGTATTTTTACCATGTGTTCTGTTCTAAGCATCGGGACGATGCCTTTTCAGAGGGGGGCATTGCCACGCGCGTTTCTTTCACTGTATTCGGTTTCCGCCCACAAAGACTATCAGCAGTACTCGGCGCAGACCAAGCCTTATTGTTCCAGAAGCTTCTCGCTTGTAGTAGATCGTTCTGTTAAGATTGCACGCAAGACGTTAACACTCAAGATTATTCCAGAGCTTCCGCGACGACTAGTGATAAGGCTAGAATGTTCGACGCGTGCGTTATAAAAGCCGGCGCGCTCCAACGATGTACAGTTGATCGACGGCCGACGCTCTGTTCGCCGCTATCAGTGCAGTGTGTATTGCTGTAATCTGACTTTCTGTTTACCGGCCACAAGTTCGGCCTAATAAACAGTTTCATTTTGTACCTACTGAATTCTGCCTTCGTCGACGTCACGACCACGTGACAATATGGGCTGCTTAACTCGAAAAACAATTTTTATGAGCGGTAAAAGTGCACTGGATACGATCACACAGCGAAGGAACACACACGCAGACACAAGGCGCTACTTTCAACAGTTTGTTTTGTGATTCCCATAAGCGTGCGCACGGGGGTGGGCAGGAGAGGCTTCCCCTTTGAGTCACTTAAGAGGGGGGGGGGGAGTGTAAAGTCTGCCCCATACATTTATTTTATTTATTTATTTACAATACTGCCAGTCTCATGTCGAGACCATAGCAGGTGGGCGTATAGTTATACATAAATCCAAGTTTCATTACAACGGGCATAAAACAAATACAGCAATTTTTCTTTGTCAAAATACAACAAACTAATGCAACCAACTGAAATACACTGGAACTGAAATCTAGAACACTGAAACATAAAAAAGTATGCGAATTTCGCGACAAACTAAAATACGCAACTCAAGAAAAAAAAGAATTGGGTTTGGTTCAGAAAAGTGAAAGTTGAACAAACGTCATTACAAAGAAATTGGTTGAGATAACGGAAATTGAAAAACATCATGATACAACGGCTATTTACTAACTCTTTATAACATCTTCCAATAACTTAGCAAAAACGGACTGTGATACGGTGTTAGTTATGGATGAATCTAGGCTATTCCATTCATGGACAACACGCGGAAAAAAGGAAAACTGAAAGGTACCATTATTGCAAAAGAATTCCGTTAATGTGTATGAATGATTATGGCGGGCAACACGGGATTGATGAAAGGTAACGTACTTTGAAGCGTCTAGTTTTAGTCGTTTGTGTATTATCTGGTGGCGAAATTTCAGACGAGCTCCTTTCGCTCGAATAGCTAAGGTTGAAATCCCTGACTGTGTTAGTAGAAAAGGAGGTGAGTCACTGCTCCTGTATTTCTTATGAATAAATCTAATTGCCTTTCTCTGAATGCTTTCCAATTTACATGTATGAGTTTTAGTGTGCGGAAACCATACAGCGTTAGCATATTCAAGAACAGGTCTTATAAATGTCGTATAAGCCAAAAGTTTGACGTTAGTTGGTGCCAGTCGCAGACACCTTTTAAGAAAAAAGAGTTTTTTCAATGCACTAGAAGTAACATTGTTAATGTGCGATGTCCAGTTACTCCAGTTCCCATTCCCATTCCAGTTAAGGTCCGATGTTATTGTTATACCGAGGTACTTGTGCTGTTCCACTCTGGTTACGAGGTGACCGTTGAGTTCGTACGGAAAGAGTGATGGGCACTTTTTCCGTGTTACTGTCATGCAGACTGTTTTGTTTGCATTGAGGGTCATTTGCCATTTATCACACCAATCGGTTATCTTTGTTAGTGTTTTATTGAGCATAACGTGATCTTCACTGTTCTGTATTTCCCTATATATTATGCAGTCGTCTGCGAAGAGTTTAATTTTACAATCAATGTTACTTGTTATGTCATTGATAAAAATCAAAAATAACAGTGGGCCCATTACTGAGCCCTGTGGGACGCCTGAAGTCAAGGTACAGGAGCAGATGAAACGTTTTCGATGACGACAAACTGTGATCGGTTAGACAAGAAGCTTTTTATCCATGCAGTGATAGGTCCATCGCCAATGACAGCACTAATTTTGGCAATTAGTTTACTATGGCACACGCAGTCAAACGCTTTACTGAAGTCTAATAAAAATAGGTCTGTTTGGTTATGGTTTTTAATACCTACAGCGAGGTCATGAACCACCTCTGTAAGCTGAGTGACTGTCGAAAGGCCTCTCCTAAAACCATGTTGGACATCTACCAGAACGTTTTCTTCGAAATATGTTGTTGAGTGCTTGAGTATAATGTGTTCCAAAATTTTACATGATGTGCTGGTAAGAGAAATTGGTCTGTAGTTGGATGGTACATTAGTGTCACCTGACTTATGGATCGGTACAATTTTGCGATCTTCCAATCTTCAGGTAGGTCTGACGTCGAAAGTGACTTGCGGAAAATGAGGCCAAGATATTTGCTACTACATTCCGCATATCTTTTTAAAAACTCATTTGGAATGCTATCCGGACCATTTGCTTTCTTGACGTCAAGCGCAAGTAGTTGATTGAATATTCCGGAGTCGGTTATCGTCAATGATTCAATGGAAGGAAATGATGCGGGCGGCAAATATGGAAGTGTGCCGTTATCTTTTGTGAACACTGAATGAAAGTGCTGGTTGAATTTATCAGCGAGTGCCAATTTTTCCTCTGGTGCGCGATGTGGTTTCGCCGCGGAACGTCCGCGAAAAAAGTTCCAAAACCTATTAGGGTTGTTATTAATAAGGTCAGGCAAGGTTTCATTAAAGTATTTATGCTTCGCTAACTTAGTTTTTAGCATGAGATCGTCGGTGGCACGCAGTAGTTCCGATTTTTTTTTGTACGCTTGCGCATTTCGTTTTTATGTTACGCCTCAAGCGTTTTATTTTGCGCTTGACATGAATTATATCTCGCGTGATCCAGGGGTTGTTCTTCAGCGATTTTTTTTACTTTTTGTCGGGTTATAATGACGCATGCAGTGCGGAGTTATATGCTTAAATTGAAGCCAGAGCTCATATACGTCAATAGAGCTGTCGTTGGCCATTTCAAAAAATTCTTCGTATTCATGTGTTAAGTAGGTAAGTACGGCTGAATCATCTGCTTTTTGAAAATTGGGGACGAGAACTTCAGCAGATTTGTTAGTAACAGTGTCCCCGAGGGGTAGCTGGCATTTTGGAATGTTGTGATCTGATATACTATCTATGATATCCAAGTTTAGTAGATCAAGAGGGAAGTTGTCACTAATAAGTATTAAGTCTAGAACGTTGGTACTCGTTCCTTGTGTTCGTGTGGGAGAAGTTACAACTTGATGAAGCCCGAAGTTTAGCATCAAATCAATGAGTGCATTGGACGATTGTGAAGTGTGGTGCATGGTATTCCAGTCAATATCAGGTAAATTGAAGTCTCCCATAAGAATAACACGATTGTTAGCATGATTCTGCATAAATTCATGGACAGCAACGACACTTTCGTGATCAGGCACAGGACTTCTGTAGAAGCAGCCAGTAAGTATTGCGAAGTCGCCGCACATAATCTTGCAAAATACTGCCTCAGCATCTGGAACGTCGGGCATCAAGACAAAACGTAAAGGCTTCTTAATCAGCAGAGCTACGCCACCGCCTCTAGTTGGTCGGTCTTTTCGGATAACTGAGTAGTTAGGTGGCGCTATTTCGTGGGTTGTATACGTCTCCTGAAAGCCATGTTTCTGTAATAGCAACAATGTCCGGGCTATGTTCGTGCAGCACGTTTTCTAATGCTTCAGCTTTATTGACAATACTTCTCGCGTTTACATTTAATAATGTTATTTCTGTGAACGTTTGTGGCTTCGAGTTACTGGTCGACTTCCTTCTGCGTTTTTTTTGGATTTCAATTCTCTGATTTCTTTCGTCGTCCCAGACAAACGTGCTCTCGTTTATGTTTAGTTTGTCGAAAAATAACGACACCTTTTCTCCTTTCTCGCGGTTTGGTCTCGCACTTTCCCATAGTTTTCTTCTCTTTTCCCTCACCCTACGGCTAAAGTCTTCACCTATAGCAGGGGTCTCAAACTCACCTAAGCCAGCGGGCCGCAGTCGCTCAATTTCGTCCCGCAAGGGCCGGGTCAGTGAAGCAGGTAGGAGCGGGGGGGGGGGGGATGTTGTACAATTGGCGAGAAAACGCTGGCCTTTTGAAAGAGCGCTTTCCCATGTCTCATATACAGGTCATTTCTGAAGGAGATTTGGTGCCAGGATTCCAACATGTCAATACCGATCTCCAATATGACTGAAATCTGGTGCCGATGTCAAAATACAATTCTCGTTTCATGGTTATGTTTCAAAACAAGGTGACCACGTGGGATGCCTCACTGAGACAATGCCTTAAACCAATCAGGCTTGTGTAGCTCACGAACATACTTAATAAGAAAAAAAAGTGGGTTGAAGACAGTCATGTGCGGGCCGCGGGCCGCAACCGAGAGCCTCGCGGGCCGCATGCGGCCCGCGGGCCGCGTCTTTGAGACCCTTGACCTATAGAGTAGTTAGTGTTCTTCAGCTTGTAGCCTTTCCTTAGTATCATTGATTTGTTTCGTGAGTCGAGTACCTTTAGGATGACCGGTCTCTTTTTATCCTTAGTGGGCCTGCCTAGGCGATGTATTCGTTCTATGGTAACTGGCTCCAAACCAAGGGTATCCTTGATGATTGCTTGATTGACGCTGCGTTCTAGTGTTTCGTAGTTTTCACCCTCAACCTCAGGCAATCCGTAAACAATAAGATTTGACCGTCTGCTCTGGTTTTCCAAATCGTCAACCCTATTTTCTAATCTTTTAAAGGCCCTTTCCAACTGTAATATGTTATTTTCGCATGAGACCACTTTTTCTTCAAGTTTGGAAAGTGCGTCTATCTTTTTTTCGATTTCAGGGAGCCGACATTCTTTGATATCTTTTATATGAGTGGCGATATCTTTTAATTGTTTAGAAATCTGGCTGTAATCGGGCCTGGATTCTCCTCGACGTCACCAGCCACTAGAAGAAGTTTCAATAAATACAAAACAACATCGCCAACTGCAACAAGAAGCCGTGGGCACGGCAGCACCAACAAGAATGGGTTACTAGACCTAAAGCACTTATCGTGTCGCCTCCTCACCTGCATGAAGGACAGCGGGTTAGACGTCTGCATTCCTGCGGTACCACCGTGCCCAATGGCTCCCGGGTGTGACCAAACGCCATATATAGCCGGTTGAATAGGGGGCGCTCGATGCTGGTCATGTGTCCAGCAGAGCGCGTCGGTAGCCGCACCATTTGGCCAGTTGCAGTGGCGTAGCCAGGGGGTGGCACACCGGGCACGTGCCCCCCCGAAATTTTTTTCGCCATGGCAAGCAGAGCGAAAAATGACCATTTCAGGGCGGTGCACCCCCCGAAATCAAGGAGGTGCCCCCCCCCGAAAAAACATTTCTGGCTACGCCCCTGGCCAGTTGTCCCAATGCAGATAGGAGAGGCCATACGGTGCGTGGAAATCGGTGCTGTTGATATGCGTAACGCTGATCATCTCAGGCAGCAGCACGGTGCGCGCACCCCCACCGATAAGGAGAGCGCTGACAGCAAGCTGCATGAAGAAGGACAGCGGGTTAGACGTCTGCATTCCTGCGGTACCACCGTGCCCAATCCATTGCTTTAATAGGGAGAGGGGCGCTGCAACGAACCTTCGCCCCCCCCCCCTGAAGGGGAACCCTGCCCCCGCTTATGGTGATCCTTACACCACTTATTTAGCACATCTGCTGCGCAGAATAACACAACATCAATAGGCAACATCAGGAACATCCCGAAAATCACATTCATTTTCTGTCAGCGCGATAGACGGCTTTTCAATCTCCATTGCTCATATAATCTCGCGTGTAAGTTGATTCCTAATTCTCCCCACAATTATGCACGTGTTGAACAAAGAACTTCTTACAATGCATTGCTAGGAATCCACCTGCCACGTTTCTAGTATTGTAATGGTGTTCACGCAGCCGATCAATCAGTCAGCGAGTGTGTTGTCTGCTGCTATCTTGTGGTCGCAGCTAGTCGCAGCCACGGTGGACAAATCGGTCGCAGCCTGATTGACCGGCTGCGTGAAGACCATTACAATGCTCGAAACGTGGCAGATGGTTTCCTACACTCTTAAAAAAAATGGAGCGACCCTCCCTCCATTAAGGGAGAAACGGCGATGTCCCCAATGTTCGTCCTTAAATGGAGGAACGGTTCCTCCATTTCGCATGGAGGAACGGTTCCTCCCTCGTCAAAATCAAGATGGCTGACACCAAGTTAGCGAAGCGATAGGCCTAGCGAGTTCATCGATTCTCGACTGATAAAGAGTATACGGCACTGGTGATCGCAAAAAACGGTCCCGCTGAGCTTAATATCCAGTGATATAACAATAAAATCAAGCAGACAACCCTGTGGCGATGAAATCCTTGCGAAACGGAACGACGGAACTCGTAGGTTTCGCTCGGCCAGCGAGACGGCGTTCACTGTGGAAGGTACGGATACTGCAAAGAAGTTCCGCTCGGAGACTACAGGCTAGGCTTGCTGTCTTTATTTATCGAAGAATCACACCGTGTAGCGACGTTATCCACGCGTTTGCGGGGCAATAGGCCCGGGGATTTACCTCCAAAATGCACACTCGATCGCAGCAAAACAATTCCGTCGCAGCAGTTTATAGTTTATAGTTTCGATAGATAGATGTTCAACAATATATAAGTAGGTGGAGTGGTGAGAGCACCACAGCCATGAAGTAGGCGGTAGCTGGCGCCATCTGGAGGGATTCAACGATACTAGAAAAAAAAAAAACTTTTGCGATACACGTTGATACTACAGAATGGCCTTTTGG
Source organism: Rhipicephalus appendiculatus (assembly GCA_030522465.1). NCBI lineage: Eukaryota > Metazoa > Arthropoda > Arachnida > Ixodida > Ixodidae > Rhipicephalus > Rhipicephalus appendiculatus. The sequence continues at coordinate 9,528 of JALIZH010018723.1, read as the reverse complement.
CGGATAATTGGCGAGTCAAGCCCATTCATGGATCACGCAAGGACACTGGAAGGCTAGTACAACATATTTACATACACATTCATTAGTACGTACACGTTTGCGAGATCTGCGAGACACATAGTACACACAACCCTCACTGAATTCAATACACATTTCATTCATTATTATGCATGCAGCCCACACCATGAATGAATCACCACAGCCGCGTATGCACAGACGTGTTTACACATAACCTAATACGAAGTGCTGACGGTTATATAGTCAGTGAAATACGGCCGACCCTAGTGATACAAGTGGCACGTAATTTTTAGTCAACGCTATTACATTTAATGGCTGCACCGCAAGGCACGCAGACGCAATAGTACTGTAGCTATCCCTTAGCTAAAATCAGCTTTTTAACCAAAAGCTGCATAATAATGAACCTCAGAATTATAGAGTTGATTAAAGTTCTATGAAAGCGACGACCACGAACTATAGATACCATTCCGACGACATTTTGAAGGCTGCGCCATCTCTCGATAGCGGCTACAGATAAAATTTCCTTCTCTGATTTCTTTGTTTCTTATTATTACTCTGGGAGGGCGCAGCATGCGGGCTAGATTTAGCCAGATTCTGTCGCCGTCGCGTGAGTGGTTTGACGTTAACATCTGTTAACATTCTATTTAAGCTTTGACCACAAGTATGACGATGAGCCATGGATTAATTCGACTGCTAGGCCTTCAATGACAGTGCTTCTGATGCGTTAACGGCCGTCTCAATTGTGTATACGTACGCTACAACGCGGGTCGTGCGAAGAAACAAGACAAGATGGCCTCGCACCAGACGGTGTTCTTTCGTGAGCGATGTCAGGGCTCTTGGCGTCGCGGCAGCTTGATTACATCAGTAGAACCAGGGCTACACAGCGCTGGTTATGGAAAAGAACGCTACTCATACTACGTGTTCAATAATATTTTAGTATCCTGCACCTACTTACTACTCTGCTACAGATACGTCACGGTATTCGCCTGGCATGCCAACTTGCAATCATTATGCGACAACTGTGTTGTTAGCGCTTTGGCGGTGGTTGCTATTACTTTTGATTTGGAATACTCTTTCGCAAAGGTGAGTGCGAGTGTTAGTAATTACCTGCTGTGCACAGCTGTCACTAGAAGTGCATTTTGTGTTGAGTTTCGCACGCCAAAGCAGAATCCCGTGGACGAGAGACATACTGCACGTGTGCATAATTCCATGTTAACTCTCAGTGCAGACGTGCGTAATTCAAAACGCATGTGTTTGAGAATTTTGGCTTAATTAATAGAAGTCATTTGTTTATTTTTCAGAAATGTGCAATTAGGATGCAGTTTAACGTTACTGATGATTGTAACCCAGTCTGGGAAATAAACGCTCGGTAAGACTTTGCTGCACATTTCCTTTTGTGCTTTTACCTGCCGTGGTAGCTTAGCCGTTGGGTGTCGCGTGACTATGCTCGAGGGCGCGGGTTCGACTCCCGGCCACGGCGGCCGCATTTCGATGGCGGCAAAACGCAAAGAACACCCGTGTGCTTATGTCTGAGTTCACGTTAAAGTTAACTTCAGTAGGTTGAAATTCATCCGCAGTCAGCCACCACGGCGTGCCTCGTAATCATCTGGTGGTCGCGGCACGTAAATCTGCAGCAATTATATATCATCGTGCTTTCACGCATGCTCTGTGCAGTGGTATCACGTTTGCTAGAATGTTGAAAAAATTAACTTTGATGCTTGCTGAATTGATGAGTGCTAGAAGTGCCGTGCAAAACTAAGAATGCGTATGCTTACCAAGTATGTCGAAGCCGAAAAAATCGATTAATTGTGTACAGTCTAAGGTGTTCAATAAAGGAAGACTGTTAAGTGTATACATGACAAACAGGTAGTGCGCAAACGTATACAAACAACACGACACACACGAAAGTATACGGCGCATCGCGCGCACGCTGAGCGCTAAAGAAAAAATGTCGGCACAGACGTTACTGTACCAATAAAACAAAAGAATAAACGTCTCTCCTGCATTGCTTTCATCAATCCTAGGTACATGTAATCGCACGCGACTGGACGAGGTCGGGTAGTGCTTGATGGATAATCTGACACTGCCGACTCACCGCGAAAGGATGCGAAATATAATACCCGCAGCGCAGAGGGCGGCGCGCGGCGCCGCTCTCCGCAGCACGGAATCGCGACGTAGCTTGGCGTGCGCATGCGCGCGAGCGCAAGGCCACGTGGTTGAGGAGAAACTAGTAGAACACTGTAGGAGAAACGTTACTCCTCTGGCGCTTGTCGCAAGAGGGCGCGACGGGTAAAGCGCCCGCAAGGGAGAAAGTCGCTGCGCCGAAGGAGAAACGGAGCCCGTTGCTCCATTCTCGCTCCCTTTTTTTTAGAGTGTAGAAATGCATTGTAAGAAGTGCGGCTGCCTTCCTTTGTTCAACACGTGCAGAATTGTGGGAAAAAATAGGAATCAGCTTACACGCGGGATTATAGAAGCGGGGAAGCTGGAAAAGATGGGTGACAAGCGCATTAGCATGCCGTCTTTCGCGCTGACACAAAAGGAATTTGATTTTCTCGGTGTCCGTCATGTTGCGTAGTAATGTTCTATTACTTTTGCGCAACAGACGTGCTCATCTTTTGCTTTATAAGTAATGATGGGATCACAAAATAAACTGTGGAAAGAAGCGCTGTATATGTGTGCGCGTGCGTTCCTTCGTTGTGTGATCGTCTCAAGGGTGCTTTTATCGTTCAAAGAGACGGACTACCAACGTGCCCAGATTACCACCGTGGTCGGAAATTAACCCATTTTCATAAGCTGACTCTCCATGTATGCTTCTGCGAAATATGCGCTATGTGATGACATTGTGTATGACTGTACCAACAAACCCACTTTGCAACAACAGCAATGACCCATATTGATTTTGTGAAATATGACACAAAAATAATGCAAATTGCTAAGAGTCAACATTCATAACTTATGTTCTAGTCTCGCATTGTTGTGCATGTTAATAATTAGTAAGAGCTACCATCATACCGTGCTAGTCGAGCAGCGTACTCAAAAGAACGAAGAAGAAAGAGGCAAGAAAAACTCTTCACTCGCTGTATTTGCTACGACTATCGTGGTTTTTTTGTGTCTCTCTATTGAGGTTAGGCTGTGGTACACAATTAAAAGGAAGTGACATTTGATGTCAAGTTTTAGAACACTGTTTTTAAAAAATGTGCTTAGGCTGCAATTACTTTACGTAAGCTGTGCTCATTCTCTTGTATATTCGTTTTGTATATGTGGCAGGCGGCACATGAGTTTCGAAGACAGGGCTCACGCGGAAGAGTACACACAGTGTTAACAATGCTGTAGGTGTCTCAAGATTGTGTTCTGTGGTACTGCTTTCTTTCAGATATTTAAAAACAGAGCAAGATGAGAAAACCTTGCAATGAAGATTCTTCTATTTGGGCTAGATTGCACAAGATCAGCTGAAAATGAATCATTTCTGTATTTACATAGTTAATTTTGCCAATCCTCAAGGCCCTGGGCATTTATTAAAATGTATATTTTTGCAATGAGTGTAATCAGTTTTAAAAGTAAACCTCGTTTACTTAGCACACATGTCACAAACACGCATTACTACAACGAAGCGCATTTTTTTTGTGCGCAGCTTTACATGTGTAAGTGCACCTGCAAACAAAATTTTGTGTACTTAAATCCAGTGGTGTAGCCAAATGCAGGAGTGCCACGGTGCATTGTATTCACCGGTGTGCCACTCCCGCCCATGCCCATGGCTACACCACTGGATTTAGGTGCATGAAATTTGGCTGGCATGTGCATTTAGATATATAGATGCAACACATAAAAAACCGCTTCGTCATTATGAATAGTAGCCGAGATATTAATGAGAAACCCTTATTTCGAGGTCTCTGGGATGACACCAAAGTTGGAAATTGCTGGTTGCTAAAGCGTACTCGGGACGTTTTTTGGCGCTGTAGGGTTTTTTCTGGGAAGTAGTATATGTCCCACCAAAACTTTTTTGGGACATTTTCGGGAGGTTGGTGGTTTGTTGGGAAGCAATGAATGCGATAGCAACAAATTGTAATATTATACGAAATAAGCTAGCAGCGGACTCCTTTGGATCCGATCTCACGCAGCTCTAGAAATCGCTGGTTTAAGAGAAAACGGCCGCTCCAGGGACACTATGCTCACCACATCCTCTTCGCGTTGAGAGCGCAGCACGTAGAAGGGTATACCGGCCGCCCGCTGTCGGCCGCCGAGAAGGGGAGATAACGCGCGCGCCCGCGACGACCGCGCTCGGAAAATCGAAGGTCGCTCGAGGGACCCCCCCCCCTCGCGTCTTTTCACGCTCGCGAACGACGGGCGGGGCCGGTTGAACAGTTGTGGGGATCAGCCCCACATCTACCTCTATCGAAACAAATGGAACGATGCGCAGGGGGGCTCTTATGAATTTGGACTTCATGCGCGACATGACGGCGAAGGCGACAGCAACGGCGACGGCAAGAACCCGTCGAGACTGTCCATATAATTGCTATCGCAATAAAAGGAGGTGGCGAAACGAACACTTAATTGGTAAGCGAGTATGTCGCTGGACGTGCACTTCCGCCACAGACCAGCCCTTCCCTTTGTCGGCCACTCGGTGGCGGTACATTAAAGGTACCGCCACCCGAACACACATCGAACGCAATGCTTACAAATACATTAGCATTGACGACGCCACTTGCATAGCGCAGTGGCCCCTGGAAATTTCTCCCGCCTCCCCCCCCCTTTTTCTCTCTCTCTCTCTCTTTCTCTGTCTTCCTCTCTCACTTTTCGTGCAAAATTGTATAAATGTGAGTGCAAGCAAGATATACCCTTATTCCTGATGACGGCCAGACTCTCGCCCGCCGAAACTGTCGAGATAAACACTTCCGTTGTTAATGTTCTCACGAAGGATCTACTTCACTGTTTGCAACGCTACGGCCACTTTCGCCACCATGCCTACACACACACACACACACACACATATATATATATATATATATATATATATATATATATATATATATATATATATATATATATATACAGAGAGAGAGAGAGAGCACTTGAATTCAGAATTGCGGTGAATTGGGCCTGGTGGTTGAACATCTTGAACACTTTGTAGCGTAGCAACAACAGACACAAATAAAATAGCACTCGTACGACGTCTGGAGTCTTTTTTCTTTGTGTCTGTTCTCCCTGCCTTACAAAGTGTTAAAATTTGAGTTCACTTAGGTGCGATTTTTCAGATACAGATATAGAGTTTCGTGAGCAGTGTTTATAACATTATAGAAAAAGTGCACTCACTTCTACGTAGAATGCGCTGGGACAACCACAGATACACGGGTTATGCACGTAATAGTATTCCAAGCGACACTTTTTATGCATCACCGACTCAACTTCATGCATGAATACAGTTATGTAGATGGCGGCCTGTTTAGTAGTATAGATTTGTATCATTCAATGAAATTTTGTTACCGTCTAGAATCTGCTCGCTAATAACTGCGTTTTTTTTAAATGTAGGTAGCCGTTACAGGACGTTTTCGTTTCTGGCAATAGTACTACACTTTCTCGCACATATTGAGGTTTGTGTATAGTACATTTTATTTTGTTTGCTCCTTGTCGAAGTAGTGATTACAGCGCATTGTTATTGTTATTACTGTTATTATATCACTATTATTGTTAACCTGTTCAGAACAGTTTTTTAAGTCAGAATTTGTGGTATTAGGGGCGTAGCACACCCTTTATACTCATCGTGTTTCTATTTGCAACTTTGCTTGGAGGGCCCCTCTGCTCCTCCAAATAAATACGCTTATGCAAACGGTGTAAGCAAAAATTTTCTTTGAAAAAATGTGGCTGATTATAACGTTATACTAACCCGCCCTATTTCCTTCCACACTGGTCATCAGTTGTTTATGGTTGGTCGAAATTTTCTGGGTCATGCACACAGCACCTGGTCGTAACGCGATGCAAGAAACGATCCCAAAATGATCCATCGCGCAATGACTACTCATGCACGACTACATAAAAACTAAGAGAACATACTATTTTCAATACGCAATATATTTTTGGCCATTGGTTCTTCGCCATTCGTTAAAAATTTTCAGTGTGCCATATAATCGCGTGCTTGTTACGCGATGTCGCAGATCTGTGAAATCTCGCGGCTTTAAAATGACATGTGCACACTAAACATCACATTACTAAGATAAACAATACCTAAAATTTGTTCGGGGGATAGTCTGACAGTGTCTCATACTGAACGTAATTCAAGAAGGCTGCCCAGCGATCACATTGGCAGCGGCTATAACTATAGTCGCTGGTGAGATGGATTCATATAAGTATAATAAATATGTTCAGTTGGAGAATAATGATGCTGAGCTGTTTGTGCGCGTATACTACTCGGTGACTCATCTTTGCTGAGAGGGAGAGAGAGAGAAATAAACAGCTTTTAGCGAGCGTGCTTCTTTCCCTTGTGGGTTCCATTTTGCCCGGTACAAGTCAATTCGAGATGACACAAAACCAACTAGCCCGGCTGTGTATTCGATCTCCTTAGTCTAGAATACCGTGGACCTTGACCATTCCCCTGCTCCGGTAGATCAATTTGCGCTACAAGCTTGAAAGCTCTGCTTCCCAATGTACCACTGCCTTGGACCAGTTCGGATATCTGCCAGGTGCTGCGGCCTAACTCACATTGCTTACACTTGGCGTCAGCTTGTTCTGCCTTCTGATCCGCACAAACCTCTATTTTCCATCCCATTCCGCACCCTGAACATTTTACGGTCTTTTTGACCATGGCTAGATCGTTCACATGGCGGATTACATACACTCAAAGCCAAAAGGTACCACAAAACTCCGCAAGTATGCTACACTTCAAAGCACATGTGAACCCTTCAGCCACGTGGGGGGCCGAACAAAAAAAAAAACGCCAAGCGACTGTCACACGAGAAACAGTACAAAGTTGTAACGCCAATTAAGCTTCAATCTAGTGGCTTATGTACTCATATAACTAAATGAAAGCAAGCTCGAGTCACGCAAAAAAACTTATCTGTGGCTGTCATTCCAGAGCCCACGAAAAACACGTCCGTCCCCTAGCCGAACTGATGACTGACCACACCGAATGAAGGAGCGCCGCGAAGGCCCGAGGCCAACACCATCATTTTCGTTCCTGTTTACCCCAACGGTAACATGAAGCGCCTCAACAGACATTCTGTTTCGGCGCTGCTCGACAGGCTAGTGCCAGATGAAATCAACGACATCCTAGTGAACCCGCGTGAGAACGTCATGGCGATTGATGTTTCGCATGCAACCGCACTGAACACAATACGAAACATCACAGCGCTGGATGGAATCAACGTCCGCTCCCACATCCCAGTGAATTCCAAAGTCTTCACTGGTGTCATCTACGACGTTGACGCTGCGATTCCCAGCTCTGACTTGTGTGGCCTAGTCAAACCAGCTAACGAAACTACCATCATCGCAAAGGTTGCTCGTTTGGGTACCTCACGCTGCGTGAAAACAGATTTCAAAGGCAGCTCTCTACTTTCCTATGTAAAGGTGGGCCACTTCCGACATTCTGTAAGACCTTTTGTGCCGAAACCACTGCAATGTCATAACTGCACGAAACTAGGTAACGTCAGAACCGTATGCGAAAACAGGCGAGTACGTTCTCGCTGCGCTGAAGCCCATTGCGCCGGCAATTGTATAGCCAATGTGATGAAGTGTTCAAATTGTAATGGACCCCACGAAGCTTCCTCAAAAGAGTTCCCAGAAATGAAGAGGGAAATTGCTGTATTGAAATAAATGGCAAGGGACCATACATCACATCGCGAGGCTGCCTAAACCATCAGAAAGCGGCGACATCGGCGCCGAAGTTCCTCCAAGAAAACCAATGCCTCTGCATTACAGCGCCCCTTGAACGCCCTGCTCCATTGACTCCCTTGTCAACCGGACCCTTCACGGCCCGAACGAATTCCACTTGGCCTACATTGCCGAAGCCACTGTCCCACGGATGGGTGACGGCCGGCGTAAACGACAACAACAAAGAAGGCATGTACACATCTGACGCAGCTTGGCCTTTGTTGCCGAAGTCGCAGCGACATGCATAGTCACAGTGCATATCGGCAATAGTGAACACGGAATCAACGACTGACCAATTGCCTGAAGAAGACAAAGCAATCGTCATAGTTCTTCAGTCACTCCTAAACACACTTCGAATGTTTTTCGGCAAGCTCAAATCACCATACACTCAGTCCGTACAGCAGCTGCTGGATGCTCTTGGTCCGGTACTTGCAAACCTTCAGTAGGCACCATTACTCGTCTTCCTACAGTGGAACGTGATGCGCCCGAGATCCTGCGTTCAGTACTATGGAACGCAGCAGTGTTTCTGTATGCTCCCTTCTTTCTATATCCCTATTAAGGCGAAAGCCTTTAATGTCTCATGCTCACGTCCGTCCGGTGTCCGTCCGTCCTTCCGTCCGTCTGTCTGTCTGTCCGTCCGTCCGGTGTCCGTCCGTCTGCCGTCTGTCCGTCCGTCCCTCTGTCCGTCCGTCCGGTGTCCGTCCGTCCGTCTGTCCATCCGTCCGGTGTCCGTCCGTCCGTCTGTCCGTCCGTCCGTCCGTCCGTCCTTCTGTCTGTCCGTCCGTCCGTCCGTCCGTCCGTCTGTCCGTGCGTCTGTCTCTCCGTCCGTCTGTCCGTCCGTCCGTCTGTCCGTTCGTCCGTCCGGTGTCCGTCCATCCGTCCGTCCGTCTGTCCGTCCGTCTGTCGTCCGTCCGTCCGTTCGCCCGTCCGTCTGTCTGTCTGTCTGTCTGTCTGTCTGTCTGTCTGTCTGTCTGTCCGTCCGTCCGTCCGTCCGTCCCGTCCATCCGAGCTCTGGCACGGAGCCAGGTGGCCGCCGGGATGCGCAAACGGACGCCGGTCGCGTCGGACTCTACAGCGCTCGCTCTTTGCTTGCGTAGCTTCGCTGTGCCCAGCGTTTGCAATCATTCTGACCGACGCCGTCTCAATGGACACAGGCGTTCACGGAATACACCTTCGAATTTACAAAGGGCCCGTCAATTTAAGCGCTGGAACGCTATGGCGTTTGCACGATGCACAAAGCGCGAGAAAATACTAACGCATGCGAACGGAGGAAGATTAGTCTCGCGTCTCGCTGCGACTCGCGGTAAAAAATTAAAAAAGAAAACACGCACACATTCGCTTTGTGTGTTATCCCACTGAGAGTGTAAAAGAAAAAAAGACATGGCATAGTCAGCGGAACGGCCACACGCTTTCGCCGAACACACTTTAGAATGTACAAAGTGTCCTTCAATTTTTTTAACCCCTCAATCCCCTTTCCCCAGTGCAGGATAGCAAACCGGACGCGCGTCTGGTTGACCTTCCTGTCTTTCCTTCTTTTTCCTCTTCCTTCCTTGCTTCCATTGTCTGTTACTTCTCATTAATATTGCGTCTATTCAAAGAAAAACTAGCCCTTAAAATTTCCACTTTCCTTCATTCATAGCGAGGGTCTCG